>PQWD01006644.1:0-34754 GCA_019425675.1 Leucinodes orbonalis
CAAATTATTCTAAAATGCCAACATTGCATTCCAAGGTGTTTTTAATAAATTATATTAATCTTAATCCAAGTAAATTGTTATTTCAAATCAAGATTGGTTTATTTTAGTTATTTCATAGTGTCATGTCGTATGGTCTACTGTTTGGGGCTCAGCTGCCGACATTAATACATATTTGTAGTACAAAAAAGAGCTATCGTTTTATCTAACCTTAGACCCCGTGAATCTCTTAAGAGACTTTTTAAAGAAATAAATATATGACTATAGCATCACAATATATTTATGAAAATTTAATTTACCTCCGTAAATACTATCATACCTTTAAAAAAAAAAGTGACACAATTTTAATACTAGGAATAGAAACAAACTTGCTGTTCCAGACTTGAGACTACATAAAGTAGGTAAATCTTTTATAGGAAGATGTATAAAAGTTTTCAATAAGGTACCGCAAAATATTGTCGAGTTACCTTTACACATGTTTAAAGCTAGAATAAAAAACCACTTTCTAAAAAAGGTACTACACTATTGACGAATATTTATGTGATAAAAATCCGTGGTCTTAAACTGCTCAGCTATTTCAGTGTCTATGATTTGTTACATTAAGTAATTGTTTTAAAAAAGGCTACACTGTTTAGTTTTCTTGGGTGCTTCTTTCTCAACAGGCCAAACCACTGAAGCGCTTTTTTTCAAAGCATCAAAATTCATATCTTTAGTTTAGTATTTTAATTGTTTTTTATTATATTTTGTATATTTTTTGACGTTCATAAGTGCTTTTTGTAAGCCTAATTTGAATAAAGAATTTTGATTTTTTTTTTAATTTATTACAAGTATTTAATGTACAGCGCTACTATGTCAGTCCGTGTACATGAAGAGCTTACACAACCTATCCAATTGCACCAAGGAGTGAGACAGGGAGACGTTATATCTCCGAAACTGTTCACAGTCGCGTTGGAAGATACGTTTAAGCTGCTCGATTGGAAAGGACTTGGCATCAACATAAATGGCGAGTACATCACTCATCTTCGATTTGCCGATGATATTGTAGTCATGGCAGAATCCATGGAGGATTTAAGCACTATGCTCGAAACCCTAGACGGAGCTTCTCAACAGGTGGGTCTTAAAATGAACATGGACAAGACGAAAGTTATGTCTAATGCCCATGTCGTACCTATACCGATATCAGTTGGAAGTTCTGTCCTCGAAGTTGTTGATGAATATGTGTACCTGGGACAGGTAGTCCAAATGGGTAGGTCCAACTTCGAGAAAGAGGTTTCTCGTCGAATCCAATTAGGATGGGCAGCGTTCGGGAAGTTAAGGAGATCTTTCGTCCAAAATACCTCAGTGTCTCAAGACGAAGGTCTTTGACCAGTGTGTGTTGCCAGTTATGACATACGGAAGCGAAACGTGGTCGCTCACTAAGGGCCTCTTGAATACACTCAAGGCTGCTCAGCGTGCTATGGAGAGGGCTATGTTAGGTGTCTCCCTACGCGATAAAATCCGAAACGATGATATCCGTAGGAGAACTGGGGTGACCGACATAGCCAGAGGATTAGCAAGTTGAAGTGGCAGTGGCAGGGCACATAGTGCGTAGAACCGATGGCCGATGGGACGGAAAGATTCTCGAGTGGCGTCCACGTAACGGAAAGCGAAGCGTAGGCCGACCCTAACCAGATGGACGATGATCTGGTTAAGGTGGCGGGTAGCAGATGGATGTCAACTGCAAGGGATCGGTCCGCGTGGAAATCATTAGGGGAGGCCTTCGTTCAGCAGTGGACATAATTGGGCTGTAATGATGATGATGATTTAATGTACCTACAAAAAAATGCTCTTACATCATTCGATTTAAATGAATATCTTAGGCGATATCGTAGTTTTATCTCACCTATATAAACTAAGTAGCGGGTTAACTAACATTAGACCAAAGTATTTATTCTACGGGGTCAAAGTCGCGTGCAAAAGCTAGTGGTAAAATGAGCCCGGTCCCCTATGTCCACTTTTTACAGCTTTATGTAAAGGAACATCTTCTCAGGACTTATCAATATTAAACGAATAACTTTAATCCTCGTTTCCTTATTATTCCTGTATTTTATTGAGCGTTAATACAAACATCAAAGGTTCGACTAACATATGCCCATAAAACAAACTTTAAAGTCAACGCAAAACCACCGGGTTATTGTCAAAGCTCGTTATATCTTTATATCGGCAACTTGTGCTATTTTCATAGCATTACGAGTACATATGACATTCCATAGAAACTTTTTATTGCAAAATATACAACGTAATGTCGTAATAGTGTTTTTCTTGAGGTATGTTTCAATTGTTCATTTATGTACCATGAAATGATTTAGTTTAACTTTGTGATTATTAGTAAAATAATAATAATATATTTTTTTATCAACTCAAAACTCTTTATTAACTACAAAGATGGGACGTTTTCCAATTATTAAATTATGCGAGTACGTAAAATAAATTTGAAATTTGTTGTGGTACACCATTTTATATCCTGCGTAATGAAATTTGTGATCTGTGACGTGCCAAACATACGTGCCATTGATAGCACACGACATTTTTGAATCTCCGCTGTTAGTGATACCGTGGAAATCCATAGGAATGCCATAAAGCACGATGCACATTTAAATTGAGGCGAAAATTTTCTCGGAATCGTTCGCGATGGTAATACGCGTGCCCGTGCGCATATACATACGCGTTGATTAAGCGTAAGCGCAGAATACGTTTATGTGAACGGAATTTATACGGGCGACGACGGTGGGCCTGTTTGTATGGGAGACGGATGCACTGTTGTCTGCTGTTGACAGCTGGTGTTTTGATGTTCATTCTTTGAGTAGATATAATACGTAAGGCTGAGGTAAGATAGCAGTCAAATGTACTCAAATCTATTATCTAATAGCTGTTCCCTATTATTAAATATTATTATATACTATTTAATTATATACTATTAAATATTAATTAAATATGTTAAAGTATAACCCACGCTATGAGTCATTCTCCGCAGAAAAACAACCTAAAATCGCTTCGTTAAGTTATGCGACTTGCGGCCGCGCCGCGAAATACATTGCTTTATTTTTCCAAAATACAACGTATTGTCTTAAATAAAAGTAGTCTATGTACTTAAGTACTTATTACGTCAGTTACCTGACAAAAGTCCCGTTCAAATCCATCGAGACAACAAACAGCCTTCTTTGAGGCTGACGCTAATGACTGACAGTTTTTTACTGCAGCTGTTAACGCGTTGATCGTTTATGTTAACTTGTTGTGTTTCAAATAAATATTTAATATCATGTTAACCCTGGTGTCAGAGTTTCTTAACAGTTAAACGGCATACGACATGACTTTACGGAATGAGCGCCAAATAACTTCGTAGCTTTGCGTCCCTTACGAAAACTTAAAAAAAAGATGATAGACAAAAAAATATGAGAATTCTCATATGGCATTAGCAATAGTCATAATATTGTTAGGTGCTGTTCGTTGGCTAGGCCAGGAGCTCTATGAGGGCTACATTATAAATAAATAAAATAAATAAATAAATATCCACTGACATTCACACAGCGCCATCTAGCCCCAAGTTAAGCGTGAAGCCTGTATTATGGGTACTAAACAACGGATAAATATACTTAAATACATTTTTTTTCGTAAATACATACATATCATATATAGAAAACACCCAGACCATTACAAACAGATATGTTCATGCACACAAATGTTTGTACTGCCCGGGGATCGAACCCGGAACCCTAGGTGTTGCAGCCAACCTCTCAACCGCAACACCAAATGGGTCGTCAAAATAATTAAATATACACTGAGATTCACACATAGATTCATATCTGGCGTGAACTGGGGGAAGCCTTTGTCCAGCAGTGGGCTGCGATAGTTGCCACTTAACAATCTGGCTGTTGCTTGTTAGTTTTAACTTTTTTCATGAAGTAGGTACGTAGTTAAGCAAAGGTATTCTTAACTACGTAGTTCATGAAATAAGATTTTATCAGTGTTATTTATTCAAATGTATCCTCAGTGTTGCCACTCGATTTCGACTATTAATAGTCTATCGATAGTCCACCGATATTTGGACAAAAGCAATAGTATCGATCGCCTATCGACATAGTATTATGATGTATCGATAGTATTGCAGTGAACCAATACTATTGTGCTACACTAAGCTATCGAAGTATCGATACTTAGTGTAACGATATGAGCGCAATACTGGGAATGGCTTGGAATGGAATTGAGCTATGGCTCAATATAGACATAACTATCGATAGTATCGATACTGTCGCTTGTTAATTGCACAGAATTGCACTATCGATAATTAACCTTTATTGCCATGAATAGTATTGATAGTCATTTCTGTATTGAGCTACGAAACTATCGATAGTATTGCAGTGTTTCAATACTAGTGCGCTAAACTAAGCTATCGATAATATCGATAGACATACCGATAGTATAGATGATTTTCGAGGTCAACTATCGATAGTCAAACTATCGATAGTTCGCCAACACTGGTCTTCCTCTATTACTTAACTAATGAAACATATCGTAAACGGATCGATGTCACCATATTATAGAACATAATTTTAAATTTAATTTATGAACAAAATTATACGATGTAATTAAACCGTGTTTTATGCACTTGTAGTTTATTTCTCATTAGTCAGTGTTTACAAGCCTCCTTAGGTTATCTTTGATGGGGCATTAAAGAAATCTTATCTTACTTATTACATTTATTGAGGCTATCATAGTTAAGTAAAAATCTTAGTTGCCTAGCCCGTCGTATTTAAAACAAAATTTGCCCTCTACATCACTCAATTTAAATGAATAACTTACAAGGTATCGTAGTTTTAACTCACCTATAATAAACGAAGAAGCGGGTTGAAGTAAGCGTAAGACCAAAGTAACTATTACACGGGGACGAAGTCGCGTGCAAAACCTATATATATGTCATACAACACAAACGGCCTAATCTTTGCATCACCATACCGTTAACGAAGCTTGTTTGTACATATGCGGTGGGACGATAACTGTTTCTTTATTTATTCTGGTCGATCGGCTTATTTATTTATTTTCACATTATATAATTATAACTGTTGGGTATGCAAAGTGGGTGACAATAATCGCATCAATCAATTTGTCAAAAATGTAAAATAATTTACATTTTTGTCAAATTGTTCAAATCTGTAGGGGGAAATGGGTGTATAAGTGAAAATCATTTAATATGTTGGCGATTTTCCGGCTTGTCAAAACGCACAGGGTTATGCACTGCTTATTTGCATATATGGAGTGCACGCCACTGCAGTTGACGTAATTTTGAAAATTATAAGTTACTTCATATTATTGTCAAATTGGAATAATGTGGCACTACTTTCCGCTAAGAATACACTATCCGGGTAAGCAATTAAATCATCAATTGTTGAAATCAAAAACACAGGACAATGGCGCGACATCGTGGCCGATATGTTTGTAAATTATGTGTGAGAATATAGTATTCTAGTATTCAGTGATAAATAACCTCGTGTATGATGTTATCCATCATCATCATTAGTTTATTAAATGTCTCCAACTAGGTGCACGAGCCTACCCGTAAATAAGGTGCATAGGCCCAGTGGCGTGCACAGAGATTCAGAGAGGTAAGTATACAAAGTGAGTGACACTTATATCAAAAACAAAAATAATTTACATGACGACCCATTTGGTGTTGCGGTTGAGAGGTCGGCTGCAACACCAAGGGTTCCGGGTTCGATCCCCGGGCAGTACAAACATTTGTGTGCATGAACATGTCTGTTTGTAATGGTCTGGGTGTTTTCTATGTATAATATGTATGTATTTACAAAAGAAAATGCATATAAGTATATTTATCCGTTGTTTAGTACCCATAATACAGGCTTCACGCTTAACTTGGGACTAGATGGCGCTGTGTGAATGTCAGTGGATATTTATTTATTTATTATTATTATTATTACATTTTTGTCAATTTGAATACTGTTGATGATAACAGATCGCCAATGTTTTTAAATCCGTAGAGTAAAATGAGCGAATTATTAATTAGACTGATTAATTTTATATTTTTTAAGAAAAAAATTCAAAGTATAAATATAAATTGACTTTTGATTTCATAACAATTGGAATGATATATTTTTTGAAATAAATACAAAAATATTAAATTATTAACGGATTATTTGTATAACTTTATGTTACAGTAAAGCTTGCTATATGGTTGCTAGTTAAAAATGATATGTGTCAAATCCATAGAATTAACCAGAATATAACCAATTTGGCCACATGTTATAAAACTGCTGAAACTTCTTACGCTATAATCTTTGTGATGGAAGTTTTAACGAGAGTACATAAATTTACAGGATTATATGTAGGTATATACCGTAGTAGTAAAGTTAGGGTATTTGAAACGCTTCAGTTTATGCGGGTAAGTTGTAAGCGTCGGAACACGTATGTGTAAAGTCGATGATACACTGCACGAGCGGAAAACAGGCGCAGTTCACACCGTGCATACGGTTAGCCGCAGGTTGTAGCCATGTTACCAGTAGTTCTCGACTTTAAGTCGCTACTCGAAGCGAGTGAGAAAACAGTGAGAGAACAAATTTGTTATTTCCTAGTAAGTACATTTTTTGTATTTATTTGGGTAAAAAAAAATGTAGAACAATATTTGCTTACAAATAACATAGAAGAAGTGCTATTTCTACACCAGCCACCACCATCATTTACCACAGATTTATAAATACATACATAATGAATAGAGAGTGGCAAAAACTACTGAAAACATACTGATTCTACACAAATTGTACACAGAAGATGAAATGATGACATAAGACTGCGAAATCGTTACATAATACTAGGTACTTTTTATAAACAATGTACTTAAACACATGAGTTCAGATACGCAAACAGTGAGTGAGTATATTTGACTACAGCTCATGACATGCTCAAAACTATGATACATTTTGTAAATTCGATTTTTATGAAAACAATCATGAAACATATACCAAAGTTTCATATACTATCAAAAGGAATAGTTTTTGTGGTCTCGAGCAAATATACTACAGCATATGTTTAGAAACAAGTGTCAGTGGTTGTACATTGCTAGACAATAGACGTTTTTACATCATGAGTGACAAACCAAAACAACAACATTGTAAGTAAGCGTACTACGGATACTATGTTTGCTAAATATGTTTTTACGTAATTAGGTTTGCATTACCTAACTTAACAATCCGATGCTGGTCTTAGGCTAGTCTACTAAAACGAAGCTTTTGTCATGATTTCACGCTTGGCGAGAGGGTTGTAGAATGCAGAGGATACCTTATAATCTGTTGATTAAGAGCGCTGCTACCTGTTGTTTGCTAAATGTGTTGTCTCTCTTAGATGTAATTATATTTGTTTTACTCGTATTATTTGCCGCCATCACACGGATTATTTAATTTAAAAATAATTATTGACTAAGAAACAATTAACCAAAGAATAAAATTGATGACCATGTCATCTTTGAGTCTATATTAACAGCGATCAATGTTACGCGTCATCAGCCGTAATATTTTATTTTGGTAATATTTGGTTCTAGCCCAGTAGTATTGTTAGTACCTTCGTTTAGTAGTTCTATATATTCATAAACACTTCATACTATTATCAAACTTATACCTTCCTAACATCAATAAATTTAAGATACCGGTGTAAACGTAAAGGATAATCCCACGTTACGGTTACACCATTTCCACGTTTATAGCGCATTTCATGAGACATAGGTACGGTTTATAGATATAAAAGGCTTACCCATATATCGCGTTATCCCAGTGCCAAATTTCCCGCGCAGTTTCCCTTCGACTTTCCGGTAGGGCGTCTGCAAAGCCACTTTCATAGCGGCAATAAAAAGTTTTCATTGGCTCACGTCAACTCGGGGGGTTTAACTTAAACTTTAGTTTATCTGTTTTACGGCTCTCCACTATTCCACGCGTCTACCTCATTTGAATTGTTAAAATATCCTTTTAAATTTGATAAGTTCTTATGGTCTTCAATAAGTAGGTGATTGGGTTAAGACTCTTTTGGCGTACTTTAAAGTAAAACTTCTTATTTTGTCATGGCTTTTATTTTTTAAATTAATTTTTTACAATAAATCAAAATTGAATACCTACCTACGTTTATTGTCAGTAGAACCACGGTCAATATTACGAAATAAACTAGAATCACAAACTTATTTTTGATTTGAACTCTACAAATTAAACAATTAACGTAATATAAAGTCATCACGATAAAAAAATAATCTTATTCTTCTATTATTTATGTCTTGTATAAAGAGAATAAGGTCTAAATTAAAAAAATACAACTTGAAAATGGTATGAGTTTTTTTAGGAGTAACATGATATTAATGGAGGACTTTATCAAAGGTGTTGGATATAGTCGTCTTATCGAGTAATAGATTCAAACCAATATTGGTGTCACAGTTTTTAAAAAGACTAACGGTCCCTGAAGCAGTTTAAACGAGTGTGTTCATCATCATCAGCTCATTAAACGAGCCTACTCGTGTATGGGCCACGCGGGCATAGTGCGGATTGGCCGACTTCACGCACAAACTTTCCATTTCTTCGCAGGTTTTCTGACGATGTTTTCCATCACTGTAAGAATATGTTATTCCCGCAATATTGGAAGCCGGGACCGAAAACGTAACGTACCTTCCGAAGACAGCACAGAATCACTTTTCTGACAATCTGATGATTCAACTAATGGCCTTATCAAACTAGGGTCTGCCCTTCAGTAACTAGCATTTTGTATTACTTACGGCATCCGATCCCACGACCCCTCGAGTCCCTTTCTCAGTCCACTAGTCCGCGGAGGCTGTTACAGAACACATACTATGTAAAAGAACTAAAGACTCGGGTGTTAGTTGGCATTTAAGTCCTAAAAACTATAGATTTGCTATTGTTTTTCTCACACAAAATTAGGCATATAAATAAGTGATTACACCATTTCCACGTTTTATGTAAACATGGATTTAAAGTTGCCCATACGATATCACGAAACCCGATACTTTGAAGTTTAATATAAGCAGTACCTCGCATCAGTCATTTATCACACCGAAAGGCGGGTCGTTGTAAGCGAGCCATTGCATTATTTGAAGTTTTTTTTTGCTTTTCGTTTAGAAACCTTGTGTTGTTTGTTTAAGGTCGACATTCGTGTGTTATCGTGTATGTGCGACGTAATGTAACTGCGCAATGGGTGGGTCTCACTGACAGATATTAATGATTCCTAGACAGCGTTGGGACGTTATGTACACTCAGCAATAGGAAATTAGAATTGCGGCAATTCGTTACTAAATTGATGACGTCACTTCATTTAAAAAATGGGTAGCTCTTCATTACGTTACTAAGTTTTAAAAGGGCATCTGTTATTTGCATATTTATTCATAAAGTTTATAATACTGTCTTAACTTTTCAACTAGACATTTACTCGTACTTACATACACAGTACAGGTACAAATAAAAGCAAAGAGTAATGCTCAGTATTAGGAAAACTGCCTGGTTTTTTGTCGTAGTTTGTATCTCACGGGAAGGGATTGTGTGCTTGCGTGCGTGCTTGAATCATAGCGCAGGTTTTCAGTTTCATTGTTTCGTTAACTTTGAAAATAAAAACATAACTTAGGCAGGGAAAATAAGGATGTCTATATTCCTTCATATTTTTGGTGTTACTATCAGTAAACTGTTCTGCATGCATGGCGCATAATTAACCTTTTGAACGCAAATAACACCTAAAGGCCTCAAAGGAAACAATAGTTGTGTCTATTTATTTTAATTATAATGTATGTCTATTTTGTTTGATGCGTTCAAATGGTTAAGTATGGTAGAGCCATGATTCGGCTCGAATAGGCCGGTCGACCGGAGTAATACCACGGCCACACAGGAAACTGGCGGGAAACAACGCGCTTTGTGTTTAATCAAGTACCTAAGGAAAAAAATAAAAAAAACGCCAAAATTCTCCCATCCGCTTCCCCATATTTACTTTACTCTTTTAATGTTGGCAACGCACTTTTAGTTCCAAGTGTCCATTGGATTAAGGCTGAGAGCCATCTGCGCTCGACAATTGCCCGGTGAACCTGTAAAGCAGTAGTAGTGTCCTTTGTTAAATTCACTAACTATCAGGGGAATGGTCTGCTCGTTTGCCTACCTATTTAAATAAAATGATATCTGTAAGAGTCAAAAAAATAAGATAAAGAAATGTAATGTTAATTTCTTTAAAAGATGTAAACCCTCAACCGGCTTATTTATGGTAAACGTAAAATGAAATCGCGAACAACCGCATTTGTTTGCATTGATTGCTATTTAAATGTTCAACGAGTATGGTTGTTAACATTTTAAATTAATTTTGCTTATCAGCGATTGAACTTTACATTTAATTTATTTAAAACATCGTTTTATTTTTATGTCTTATTTATTTGTTGAAACTTTTTATGGGATAGCGGGCAAATAGTGTGGACTGTTGCCCTCCTACCGGAAGGCCCGCCGCGTACCAATGTGTTTTCGAATTTTCGAAATTATATGTACGTTATCCGACGCTCTTACGGTGAAGGAAAACATCGTGAGGAAACCTTCATGCACGCCTGCGAAGAGATTCAAAGGTTGTGTGTGAAGTCGTCCAATCCGCACTGGGCAAGCGTGGACGACTAAGGCCTAATCACCCTATACGGGTAGGCTCGTGCCCCTCGGTGGGGACGTTTAATGAGCTGACGATGATGATGATGACGGGCAAACGAGCATACGGCTCATCTGATGGTAAATGACGTCGTCGCCCAAGTACATTTGCAATACAAGAGGGCAAAAGTAATGTGTTGCCGGCCTTTTAAGTGGGAATACACGTAGGGCGTTCCACATCATCTACTAAGAACTTTACTTCAGAACTTCAACATACGTGACTATCATTTCAACTTGCTGTTTTCACTTTAAAAGTATCGGTACATATGAAATAATTTTACTGCTGAACGAAGTTCTCCCCTTTAAAGACCTTCCACGCGGTCCCATCGCTCTAGCAGGCGACATTTATCCGCCACCCTCTACCGTAACCAAATATTCTGTCCATCTGTTATAATATCATATGTCATGATATGAATACCTACTTGTGTACCTACATCAAAACGTTAACAATATGTGTACATAAAATTGATTCGTAACATATTTTACGGGCGCCCGAGCGTGACTAGAATGCTACATAGATAATATTTAATTGCACCTGCCATCTTGGATTCTTATTGGTCACGCCTACTTTTACAACATTGCACGTGTATACGGGATGTGGTTTTCAAACGAGTAAGGTGGTTAAAACCAAACCATTATTTGATTTTTGAACCTATTCCACATTATCTTAAAGTTTTCTGTCATCTTGATTTGCGGGCAATAGTTACAATATTTAGTATGATGACTGGGTCCTGGGGATTATTGCCATCAAGAAGGTAATACTATGATACGTTAACATTTTTATACTTAAAAGAGTCATAGTAATATTATTGTAATATTGTTTTAAGAGATGCCCTCTGGAATCGTATGAATTATTCAATATCATTACAATTCTGGGTAAAAAAATAACGGTGTGCCAACTCTTAGCTCGATTCTCATGTTTTGTAAATTTTATTAGGCTTCAAAGTTAAGTGGGCAACTCCATTTGTAAGTACATTAATTGTGAAACTTTGAAACCAAAGGAAAACAAATACAACTTTTAGCAACTTTTGTTATGGAACCAGATCAGTGGTTACAATATTAATCTGCTATGAACATACACCTATTTAAATTGCTTAGGTTAAATATTTCAAGTTTATACTAGCTAGCTGTTGATAAACACGTCAGGAATATGTATAGGTACCTAATCGTTATGATTATCCACCAAATACTTACTTTTTTATGATAACGAAAGTATTAAAATTACGTCAAATAAAATCAATCCCGTTAAGTTTTACTTAATAGTAAGTACTTTTACTACGAGTAAATACTCGTACGAAGTAAAGATTTATTTGTCGAAATAGTGTAGAATACGAAGTTTTAAATTAAAACCAATTTTAAGATTAAAGGGCGGTACTTAAAAACAAATAATTGGTTTTATTCAATGAAGTCATAGTGTTACAATTATTTATTTATATTTTTACTCAATTAACTCGCCAAAAAAAAGAAATAAAAAATAATAATATGATAAGTATGTAGGTTGCTCAATGCCAGCAAGATTTACATAAGTGTTACTTCAAGCGGCAGTGTAGTTGTCTTCGAAATTTATTTGATATTGAATTGACAAATCCACGATAGTATATCTGTTGTTCTTTCACTCAACGCCCGTATTAAGGAAAGAAACGGCAGGAAACCACCAAAGCGGCTGAACAGTAAACAATAGAACAGTTCTGGTTATAAATCAATATAGGTAAACAAGGCAATAATCGGTTCGTTTGTAACAAAGCTGTGAGCCACGTCCGGCCGATACCGCCTCACACCATTGTTGGTTAACACTGCCACCACTTTTATTGTTTAGGGTTACCACTTCATTTACTAAAAAAAACCTTTTTAAATAAAGCTGTTATTTATTTAATTGGGAGCATTGACAGAAACTCTAAAATCTTATTGAATAAAAACTGTACAAGAAGCTTTAATCGATTTATTTGGGATAGTAAACAGAATTCTGTCAAGGATAACAGAAATAAAATATTCGTAATACTTAACTAATACGTTACGACTTAATGGGGGAGACCTATGTCCAGCAGTGGACTGCTATAGGTTGAAAAGAGTGAGAGAGAAGTTACTACTTAAGTGAACTTTAACTCAAAAAGTTGTTTTATTCAATCAAGTCTTTCCAAGACACATTCAAGTATAAAATAAAGTTCCGATCGAAAATTCTGATTCCAAAAAAAACGATCTGAGAGTCTCATATTATGTTGTGTTAGTATAAAAAACTGGGGTGTATGAAAGGAGCTTCCACGTAGACGTTTTTGTTTCCCTGAAATGAGACATCCAGCGCACCCTGGCAACAATCCCACTCGCTAGCTGGCAAATCCATTCCCCACGATGGCAAACAAGCGTGTCGACATGCTAAGAACAAGTATACCAGACTTACTGCTTCCGTGGTCTAGTGCAGTCGGCGTTGGCTTGTTTGCTGCACGATCCGAGGATAGTAAGGTGTAATCCCGCTTGAAGACCGCACAAACAAGGAAAAATCGCACTTAGATAAGAATAGATAATAGATTCCGCGCTTTGGAGGGAACGTTAAACCGATCCCGGCTTCTGTCTTAGAATGTATTGTTTAACACCCACCATCCGCATTGGGTTACGAATCCAATCTCCCCATAACTATGCGGGAAGGCCTGTGCTCTGCAGCGGGCTGTTATAGGCTGACGATTGTCGATCATAAGATTAAAGAAAATATTTGTTGAAACCCTGGCTACAATGTCCCGCCCGCTACGTGACCGAGCCGCCGGAAGCTGTGCGATAACCATTATCACTGAACGAGCGTTGTTTTGAGAGTAGGCACGCCTTCGCCTCCCTTCCCTCCACGTGAACATAGATTGTTCTGGAAACTCGACATACTGTAGCGTGCTCAATGACTCTGTTTCCATTCACGGTTGGGAAATTATAATAATGTGTTTCATACACTAGTAGCTAGAAGTAAAATAATAATATTTAATTGTCCGTAACATTTGCCAAGCTCAAAATAAAGCCAAAGATGGCTTAAGGTTATACTTAAATAAAATTATTCTTTATTGTTATTTTAAAAAAAAATTAATATTATTATTTATATGTTTAGATTATAATTAAGTAGTAATAAGTCTTTCTTGTGTTTACCTTTCATGATTGTTACATTTAGAATTAGATTTATAAGTAAGAAAGTTAAGTTCATATTTTGTAACAAACGCTGGTGAACCAAAATAAGTAGCTAATTAAAACTGTTGAAGTCCACTGCTGGACACAGGTCCCCCTATTTTGCGCCAGATATCCCGGTCCTCCGCTTTCCTCATCTAGCCACCAGCAACCTTTCGCAAGTCGTCAATCCATCAGACCGCAGGGACGCTTTGCTTACCATTATTAAAAGTGTTTATCTTTACATATTTTTTTCTTGGAAATTATGCAAAAAAAAAGTGTGTATTATGCCAGTGATAAAATATATTTTGACTTCTAACAAGGTGCCAAATACTAATTACTACCACAATAACCTCGTGAACAGCTACAGTTAGCATCTCCTGTATGATGTATTTTATTCGTATCCAATGCGACCGCATTTACGAGTGTCCTCGTTTGTGTCGTTAATGCGTTTTACGACTGTTTCATGATGTGCACTATACGCTTTTAATTATGCACACAATGTAACCGAAGTGCACCAGACAGTTGGGTCAGCTTGCCGGTACTAGGTTAATAAATATGGTAATGTTTATGGCTCTATACCTAGGCACTAATGTTATAAAAGAGTCGAAGGCTATAAGGTATTTTGTTTTATTGGTCGGCTGACGAGATTTTTTAAATATCTGATGGGCTTACTCTTGAAAACAAACTATCCTATGGGAAGAGGCGTGCTCTAAGATGGAGCGAGCTTGCCCAGAAAAAGCCCATTCACTCGTTTTTGAACGCCACGGGGTTGTAAGTGGCCGGAAACACAGACGCAGGCAGGTCATTCCATTACTGTGATGCTTCAAATGATAGTGATGCCGTCCACATTGAAGTGCACAGAGGTTACGAGTAGGGTATTGCAAAGTGAGTGGCACTAATCGCAAAAACAATAATTTACATCTTTGTCAAACTGAGCGTTGTTGATGACAGCAGATCATATAGTGTACTTAGAGGAAATTGGGCGATAAGTGGGAATAATTTAATATGTTGGCCTTTTTCCGGGTTGTCTGGACGCACAGGATATGCACTGCTTATTTGCAGATATGGTGTGCACGCCACTATACATTTTTAATCATCATCATCATCATTACAACCTAAAAGTCCACTGCTGAACGAAGGCCTCCCCTAATGATTTCCACGCGGACCGATCCCTTGCAGTTGACATCCATCTGCTACCTGCCACCTTAACCAGATCATCAGACCATCTGGTTGGGGGTCGGCCTACGCTTCGTTTTCCGTTACGTGGACGCCACTCGAGAACCTTTCCACCCATCGGCCATCGGTTCTACGCACTATGTGCCCTGCCCACTGCCACTTCAACTTGCTTATCTGTGGGCTATGTCGGTCACTTTAGTTCTCCTACGGATATCCGTGTTCGGATCTTATCGCGTAGGAAACACCTAACATAGCCCTTTCCATAGCACGTTGAGCAACTTTAAGCCTATTTAAGAGGCCTAGTAAGCGACCACGTTTCACTTCCGTATGTAATAACCGGCAACACACACTGGTCGAAGACTTTCGTCTTCAGACACTGAGGTATTTGGACGAAAGATCTCCCTTAACTTCCCGACGCTGCCCATCCTAATTGGATTCGACGCGAAACTCCTGCTCGAAGTTGGACATTTTTAATGCCCTTATTTATTTAATTCTTTATTGTACACTGAAATACACAAAAAAAACAAAAAGAAAAGAAAAAGAGAGTACAATGGGCGGCCTTATTGCACATGGCAATTTCTTCCAGGCAACCTTAGGATGGAGAAATCAAATACATAGGAATTGGGGCAGATAAGTGTACGTAATTAATGCAAATTATATACATACTAACAAAAACTTTTATATATCAATTTATATATATATTATAATACGAATATAATAATAAGGAAAGATATTAAATAAATTAAATATACCTACGTGGACAAAAATACTCGCACCAATAAATATAACATACATACATTAAATACATATATATACAAATCCATTCATACACACAAATACATATATACACATACATACATAAATAGACACATATGACAAATTAAGAAATGGAAAGAAAATGTTTATACACCATATTTTTAAACTTACCAATGGACTGAGCACGTTTTATGTCATTAGATAACGCATTCCAAAGACGCGCTGCCCTTCATATCCTATAAAGAAAAATAATATGCTGATTGCTAAAGGACTCCATGTCGTATCGCTCAGAATCCAAAGCTAACCATATGTATATTATACCTATAAAATAAGCACTTTAAAGACACATGAAACCATAAACGGAAACTATGCCAATCACAGTTTATCTCCATGGTCCCAATAGAATCTTACATTTAATTACTATGCGAATAACCTATCAATAGCCTACATTATTACTTAAGAACATTAATTTAATTGCAATTTAACTCTTATCTCTCCTTAAGGTATCTTATTTTATAAAAAAATACCTCTTGAAACAAAACTGGTAAACCAACAAAGAGAATCACGGACTGAAACCGGTTCCGATTAATGAAACCATAAAAAGCTTCCATTCCACGTTTTACGACTATAACATGGGAAAGATATATTCCTTATTTAATACAGAGCATCGCATTATAACTTTGGATTACAATTCCACGTTGTAAATGTCCAATTACTTTACTGCGTTTTCATAAAACATGATTGCTATGGGAAGTTGATGTTGTTCTCATATTTATTGACATCTGTCAATTGCAGCGGGAAGGTGAACGAGGCATAGACAATGTTTTTTTTTAAATATAGATGTTTTTTGGAAAATTCCAATGCCAAATTACGAATATTAGATAAATATTTGATCCGGTATTTTAAGAATATTCCGTCCTCATTTTCTTTATCCTTAAATACAACTACAGGTATTACCTAACTATGTATGAAGAAAAAACGGTCTCTACCAATAAAAAAAAATACATAGACAAACAGAAAACTGTATGGAATAGGTACCCACAAAAAACTAAATCAAAACAATGTAAACAACCTCGAAATCACCTAATTAGTATAAATAACCGATCGCTATGCCAACCTTGGTTCGATTACTTACAACTCCAGTAGTTACGAAAAGGCTTCATTTATAAACTAATAACGCTATAATTTACCCCCTCACAGCTTTAATCGACAGCTGTTTTGTATTACGTGTAAGTAGGTTCTGTATAAAACACATTAAGATTTGGCGCGAAAAAGTTTTCAGCTCGTAATTGACACAGGTAACGTAAGAAAACTCAACCAGCCTGCAAGCTTACGTAGGCGTTAGAGAAAAAAAAAGTGGTTCTATATTCAAAGTTGGCTCATCGGCCAATAGCGAGCGCGGTAGGCGTGGCGGAGCGCCGCGATTGGCCGGCGCGATCACGGACCGTAGTGATGGATAGCTCGATTATAATGTTATTACGAGGCAACGTTTTTTCGATACATTAACCGATTTTGACACAAATCTATTTAAACATTTTTCAATAACAGTTTTCCTAGCTTAGAAATTGCATTTGTAAAAACGATTGGCAATGAGTTTCATGGTTAAGTGGAATTGCCTTATTTTCATCAATGTTTTACAAGGATGGTTGTTATAACAGATATTGACCAATAGAAGCGAATAAAGCCATTTGAATGCGTTTTTGTAGAGTTGTGAACATATATTCAATAAGCGTCAAGTGTGCGAGTCTAACGTGTCGTGACATAATTTTCAAAATATCAATGAATAGTTTTTAGTAGTACCACTATTAAATATAGAAAGAAAGAAAGAAAGAAAAGAAAAAACATTTATTTGACCACAAATACAAAACAAAACAATAATACAGAAATAAACCAAAGTAAACACGTGAAAAAGAAAAGACTAAACAAAAATAAAAGACAAATGAAACAAAAATAAACACCAATAAAAAAATAAAAAAACGTTATTTGTGGTCAAATGGGCCCTGCCTCAGCTTATACTGCCGTGTGTCATTTACAGTTTCTAATGATTCATCAACTTCGCCACGGCAGCGCTGGTGTTCTGACAGAGCCCAAATATGTTTGTCTATGAGAAAGTGCGTAGGTGAGAGTAGGTCAATAGGTGTCCAGGTACCATAAAGCTAAGTAATAATTACGTACATACGCGTATTGTTTATCCCGTCACCAGTGGCGTGCACAAAGATTATGTTTAGGGTATGCAAAGTGAGTGACACTAATAGCATAAACAATAAATAGTTTATATTTTTATTAAATTCAGTCCTGTTGTTTACAGCAGATCGCCTATAGTTTTAAATCTGTAAAGGAAAATGGGCGAAATATATGTGTTGTCGAATACCAGGTTTTTTGGACGCACATGGTATGCACTGCTTTTTTGCATGTATGGAGTGCACTGCACTGCTCGTCATATAGGTACCAATTTCCAGAATTATATGTACGTTTATCCGACGCTCTTATGGTGAAGGCTTGTAGGCTTGTGTTCCTCGGTGGACACATATAATGAGCTGATGATGATGTGAATTATTTCCTTCCGTAATTTAGTCATAAAACATCTTAGTGTGTTGAATGTGAACGACGTAAATGTTATCTGTCGCGTATAAATAATAAAAGGCACTTGTTAGATAGAATAAAATAATACAATTGCGAACACAGAACACACCATTCAAGATATTTTGGCAGAGAGAAAATGTTGCCATGAGCAATAAAATCATACTTTATCATTAATGTTGCCAACATAAATAACTTATAACTAGGTGATTTGGTGATAGAATTGATAAAGATAGGTAAAATCTTTCCATAGACATTTAGCTATGCTTGTTGTCTTTTTTAGATAAAATTATTGAATATTTTGTAAGCTAGCTAAAATGTATTTACCTATGTTTATATGTTATCCTTTTGCCGTTTCGTATTAGGTACTTGACATTTCATAATTTAACTTAAATCTTATCCTTAAATATACAAGTTTATGTAATATGAAGTCCTTCCTATATAGGTTTTTCAGATAAATACATGTTTGAGTTTATCGCTTTTGATTTATGCCTCCATAATAATTGATCATAAAGCCAAACCTCGAGATTTATGCCGCCATTAAGGCTACGTGACCTCGAATGGTCAAAGTTCTGCGCTCGGCTGATGCAAAACCTGCGCCAGTCGGAACTATTATTAAACGTTAATAAAGTTTAATATAAAAACATTCAAAATAAACGAATGGTTTATAAGTAAAACAACTCCCCAAGTACCTACAGATATACGTACTTAGTAGTTAACTTCGTGCGTTATGGTTTTTCTTTAACAATGAGCCACCGACGCGCTATAAGTAAATAGCAGTACTTATTTACCATTAAAAGGTTGGGCTGAATGAGAGAGAACTGCTACCCGTTCAATGCTAAAGAATTTGTTCATAAGCTACGTTTTGCGACAGCCTCGGGATGAGTAGTGATAGGTGGAGGTACCTAATTGAACTCTAATTGGTGAGAGACTTAAGTTTTCCTAGTTTATGGGAAGTACTAGTTCTAATTTGATGAACGTGCTTAGTTTTGGACTCATAAATGCGAAACTTTGCTTTCACTTAACTTCGGAACTAAATTATCTTGTACAGATTTGAGGTGTTGTATTTTATGTACATAATTATATCCTACTGAATGACGAAAATTTCAGTGTTCGGGTCTTATCCAGAGGTTCTCTAATAGAGGCCTGAAAATATGGCTAAATGGTTCCAGTAAAGGATTGAAGGGGGGGGGGGGCATTAGTTGACTAAGCTTTTTTGTTTTTATATTATATAACAATCGTACGGTTTATACAACAAACATCCGCGCGCCTCATATCTGGGCACACAGCTTATCTCAAACACGCCACGCCATAAAACAGCGGCCATTGTTTTCCGTTCACTGGAAACAAGTAGATGGAGAACGCAGTAAAACGCCTCCCATACATATTTACTCACTTTGTCTAATGCAATGTGACGGGAAAATTTTTTATGTCCTCTAATGTGCACTTGACGGAGCATTGAAGGCGGTGTTTTATGTAAAAACGTGACTAGACTTCAGATACGCTACATAAAGTTCTGTACATGGCCACATTTGAAATAACATTGTAGAGAATTGACCGTTTGGGGATAGGAAAATATAAATGTTTATTGCTCATGCATGAAAACAAAATAAGTCGATTTTCTGGTATCTAACTTAAGAAGTTTTTGCCAATTTTTCATTCAGTTCTACAGGACCTACCTGTTGTAGTTCTTAACATTACGGGTCGTGGTCGTTATGTAAAATGAGATACTATATGTTGACATCTTCATTTGACAATTTTGACACTCTAATTACAATGAAGAGCTTGCAAAAAACCTTGAGACACCGGCTCGTGTGTGAACGCCCAATGCTTGAACTTGCTTATTGGATTATTACTTAATGGATAACTAACGCTAATTTTACAAAAATGCGCTAGATATCCCGTTAGTTACTATCTAAAACCCTTAATTACATCCGTCATTTCAGGACACAACTTCAAACTAACAACACCTTTGTAAATTACATCATTTCGAAATCGGTAAATAAAGACTCCAAAAGTTTGCCTTATTTAAGTTTAGAAACGAGAACTAGTCACAAAGTCGTAGGTAGGTAAAACTGACATAAGTTGGTGATTAAAAAGACATAAAAAACAAACATATCGCTAGCTACTCTTTATTTAACCAATAAAATTCACTCCATGCTGTACGTCACACTTTTCGATATTCCCCTCATAAAATTTGAGCCAATAAAACTTTTACTGCCTTTCGGGCATGAGCGGCGTAATCGATTTCTTTTATCGATTCTAACCTACAAAGTAACAACACTAATTAGTCGATGTATTTGAGAGCGGACGAGTTGGTCTCGTGTTAAAATTAGTAATATTTTTGACGCTTATGGCTATGTAATAAGGTTTATATTTGTGTACATCATTTTGTACAGGCTAATGAAGTAATGCCGCCATATTGGAATCGTAAAGTGAACAGTGGAAACCCATCTCGCCATAAAACCAGCGTAGTAAAACGTAGCCGATGTCTGTGGCGCAATGCGTCGGTTCCTTGCATTTGTTACTGTTCCATCGTGTTGGAGTTTGTCTTAATATTAGTATCATACCAATATTATTGACAAATCCTTAAGATGTAAGATTTCTATGGATTTATTCGTACAAACATCTTTTAAGTGCCAGTTTGAAGAGATGATGAAGAACAAGTAACTAACTACGGTGACACAGTTTCCCTCAGTCTAACATCAGGGAATAAAAATTATTGAAATAGAGTCAATAATAATAAGAGACGTGGGTTCAATCCCCACCGAGGTCAAACAGGTACAACGAAAATTTGTGTTAGTTCTGTGTGTGTTTATTTACACTTAGAAATGTTCAACATAATGATCAGAGACAGACCTTTCCTTGTACATTAACTAAGTATGCTGACTCTTAAGTCTAAGAACCTACCAATCTGCATTGAATCCGCGAGCCAGATTGCATCCTAATCTCCCTCCATTCTGCTTAGGAAGCCTAGTGCCCTTCAGTGGGCCATTAATGCTGGTTGAAATGCTAAAAGTAAATAAGAATATATCTCAATGTTAAGAAAGTGCTTCTTAACATACAACAATAGTGTTGTTTTAAATACTAAGTGAATTCTAAGTCTATACATTACTATGCCAGAAGTATAATGCACTAAGACGTTTTCAAATAACCAATTAAATTATTTATTAGTGTAAGAAAAGCTGATGTGTAGTAATTGTTAACTATTAAAATTCCTACACAACAGTTTTTCTTTTGAACGCTTCATCATCATCAGCTCATTAAACGTCCCCACCGAGGGGCACGAGCCTACCCGTAATAGGTGATTAGCCTTAGTCGTCCACGCGGGCCCAGTGCGGATTGGACGACTTCACACACAACCTTCGAATCTCTTCGCAGGCGTGCATGAAGGTTTCCTCACGATGTTTTCCTTCACCGTGTGAGCGTCGGATAACGTACATATATTTTCGAAATTCGAAAATACATTGGTACGTGTCAGGATTTGAACCACAGCCCTCCCGGTAGGAAGCCGACAGTCCACACCACTGAGCCACCGACGCTCTTACCAACTTTTGAACGCTTGTTGAATATTAATCATATAGGTATTAAAGGTAGTCCATTTCAACTAACTTATGATTATTGAAAAATATCTTATCAACATAACTTTTGAAGTTGATCTTTTTCATTGAGATACACACATGCAAAGACTTATAATAGGCAAGCTTTCTAAATCTATACTAATATTATAAAGCTGAAGAGTTTGTTTTTTGTTTGTTTGAACGAGCTAATCTCAGGAACTACTGGTTCGATTTAGAAAATTCTTTCAGTGTTAGATAGCTTATTTATCGAGGAACGCTATAGGCTATATATCATCACATGACAATGAAGAATGTTTCAAAATCGGGGGAATTTTTTTCATGCTTGGAGCTTTTGCTACGTACGCTGCGTAAACGGTTAGTTTCGCAAAAGTTATTTTAACGTATGAGAGTATTGTTTCCCTTTAAGGGGTCTACAAAAAGTCCGCGACAGCATATATCTATCTATTAAGGCTAGCGCCATATATAACATATTTTTCGCAAAAAAAAATCTAAAATAATGCATCTTTTACGAAGGTGTTTTCATAAGTATGATAATCCTTATTCATATAAATACTTTATTTATCACAAGTATTTCATTATAAACAAAATTGCCCTTTACATCATTTAATTTAAATGAATATCTTATGAGATATCGCAGTTTTAACTTACCTATATAAACGAAGTAGCGGGTTAAAGAGAGCGTTAGGCCAAAGTAAACATGCCACGCGGACAAAAGCTAGTATTAAATACAATCCCCACCGACATTTATTTACCTACACAGCGCAATCTAGCAAGCTTTTAGCAAGAAGCATGTAGGTACTGAAGTAACTAATTACTTATAGGTATAAGTACTTTTTTTTGTAATTAAGAATTGTTATTTATAACATATGCACACACGAATGTTTTAAAGTACTGATTGGTGATCGGATTCGAAACCTTTGGTACATTATCTAACTTCTCAACAATAACAAAACATCAATCACCGGCTAAATAAAACGCTAAACTTTCAGTACGTAGTTTCATACTATCTTCAGTTATCTAAAAGTTTAACTCGCCCATAACGCAAGAACAAAGGCACATCGCAGCAACAAAATCAACCGTCGTCAGCTGTAACACAATCGAGACAGTAACCATAAACAAGGATTAAGAAACATAATCGAGGAAGGTACGTCACTAGCGCCCATAAACTAGAGTCAGAAGGTCGCGCATCGGCGCTTTACGACTTCCTTTTGTCCAGAGCTAGAACATAAAAACTTATTCAGCAGAGAGGACACTTAGAAACATTTCGTCACGCTCACAACGTATGATGGCTTTCATCTTTTATTTTGGTTTTCGACTATGTCTAATGATTAACGGATCAGGGGGGATCTCAAATTTGTGGGGCCCTGGGCTGAAACTAATGAGGGGCCTATCAACTAATAGTCACGACCACAGACATCCGAATATACAATTAGACTGGACAAGCCGCCAAGTTTATAGGCAGTCCCAGTGTCGCAATTTCTTTTCGGTTCTTACCTGTGAAAAATTATTATATTTCTTGGTAAATTTATTGATTCATTGCGATGATGGCATGTTACAATTGCACAGGATGGCATTTTGGAAAAAAAAACAGAAATTTCTTCTAATATTCGTGTCTTGACTCGTCTCACAGAGCGTAAACTGGCAGCCAGTGTATGCTCGTTGAGCTTACATTTGTCGCACTTAAAACGCGGCTTGCCCCATCTCCTGTATTGGGAAATCTGTGGTCACGACAAAAACTGTTTCTTACTTAAATCTACGCAAATATTAACTGTACAATATTCATCACAGGACAGGCTTAGCCTAGTGTGGGGACCAGCGTCAACCTTTATTAATTGTTGTGTTCTTCTCAATAAATAAATTTATTATTATTATTATAACAATAGACGACCTTATTGCTGTAGTAGCAATCTCTTCCAGGTAACCTTTGAATAAGAGAGAAACCGAATCACCTGCTGTTTTTACCCTTGTAATCTCGGGGCCCTGGAATGCAGCCCAAGTAGCCCTTGGTAGATCCGGCTCTGTAAGGGATACACAGCTAACGTTAAAACTTCATTATCTCGCAATAGTACCTACCGTTACCTAGAGCCAAATGGCAAAAAACGGAATTCTTATAGATTCGTCACGTCTGTCTGTCCGTCCGTATGTGATACCCTTTTTCTCCCAAACTATTAGCATCATACACTGTTCAAACTTTTAAAGTACTTATATGTATTATGTGAACCGCTATAAGTTTTGACAAAAATTTTAAAAAAAAAAATTGGTGTTCCCCGTAATATATTGAAACAAAACTCGAAAATTTTTTTTTGTTTAACCACACGTGTTTAGGTTTTTTAGATTTTTTTAAAAATAAATTGATATGTTTGCGCAAGACACGTCTAAAGTAGATACAAATGTGTCCAGTGCGGGATTTAGGTCGCTGCAGGCTATAGGCTCAATCACCTGCTTGTCTGAGAAGAAAGTACATGTTCATGCAAACAAATGTTTGTACTGCCCGGATATCGAACTCGGAACCCTTGTATTAGCCTAGTGTCCGAACCGTTACACCAAATGGGTCCTCAATTTAATGCAGCAATTTCGAAATCAGCAGATATGGAAGTTCCATAAAAGTAAATTAAAGAAATCCCAAGACTATGACGTCATTATCATTATGAGTGTTTGTCATTTAATCAAAATACCTACTTAGTATAGTCATTGAAAGATTGTTTATGTTCCATAGGGTGCCGACTAACAGTTTATCGAGAATCGAGCGTCACTCGATATTAATATAAATATTTATTTAGTGTTTTAAGAAGTCGTACCGTGAGAAAAGCCCTTATCAATCTTCATAGAATCATACCTGATGATGACAGATTTATGAATACAAATATATTTTTCAAGCCAAACTCGTGAACTTTAATAACAAAAGTCTTAACTATAAGTATTAAGTGGTATTAAATGAGGATACAAATATTTCACGGTATAATTGCATTTGACTGACATAACTTTTTAATTCAACTTTAGTAAAAATAATCTCTAAATCCGCTACTAACGTTTTTGCATTTAAACAACGACCAAGCTAATACTGGATGCATAATGTATAAAGTTGTGTTTGCTGTAACTTCTGGTTTTCTTCTTCATATCGAGTACCCTGGAGTCAGACATTCCTACGATCTGAGGGGCTATTTTTTAATATCCACTGACGCTCACTCAGTGCATGACATAGACGGGTAGTTTATGAGTAGGACTAGAGTCCAAAACTAAGCATTTATTCTGTAATATTTTTCCTAAACAACGGATAAACATACTTATATTTTTTTTAGTAAATACAAACATAATTATACATAGAAAATACCCAGACCAATACAGACATGTTCATGCTCTATGTTTGTACTGCCTGAGGATCGAACCCGGAACCCTTGGTGTAAGTTGACCTCAACCATGTCATGTGATTCATGAGGGCAGTGTAGCTAGTGAAATTATCGGGTATAAGAGACCTAACAACTAATAACTGGTTATCAGTTGTTGGTCTCCTTCAATGCCGTTCTGTCATGGTTAGGCGTATCACTTAACATTACGGTAGCGTCCTGACTGTCCCGTCCAGATCGTAATATAAAAAAAAACTACCAATTACATATATCACATGGCTCGACATGCCATAGTCTGGCGTTTAATCTACCTAATTTCAAGAAAGACGTTTCTTTGTCCACAGCGGTATCATTAGATACCTTAGTGGAAAATTGTCACAGACTCCTGGAGAAGTTCACTACTCGTGGAAATGATGCCTTTAGTGCTAGTCATATTGAACTATGCCGGCAGCGACCTCGACGAGGCCACGAGGAAAATAGACGAAGGTAGGTAACCGGTAACTTATACTTGTAGTGAAGAAACTGCAATATTAAAAAGTTTAATTCGATATTGTCTTTGTCTTTATCAGTAAAATATTAACGCTGATTTTCATTTCATTTGGTTGGCTTGTATCTTTTATTTGAACATACTATCACCTAAATTTTGGTTTCAATAAACCAGGATAAGAGTAATTTGTCGTTCAGGAAATGATAAGGTTTTTAGTTTATAAAATATGATTAATGGAACAAGTATTTTTTTTTCATAAAAACAATATAAATAGCAAACTAACATAAAAACAATAGCAAACTACCAGTTCCAAGACGGAAAAGACAAGTTTTAAATTAAAGTAGCTCTCATATAAACATTATTTAGACTCTTCCAGAAAGAAGACAAGAAATAAAAATTAAGGATAATTTAATGAAAAAGTTAAGTTGCTCGAATTATTCAAACGTGTATTTCATTTTTAAAATATCGGAAATTTGTTCAAATTTTTTGTGTCTGCTCAATTTAATATTTAAGATAATATGAACTGAAGTGAAGAAGTCGTCCTTATTTAAGGATTGTAACAGAACTAATAAATATGAAAAACATTAATTGAATGCAATGTCTTACATAAAACATATTGCAGTTTCTCACAATAATCCTTGTGTTATTAATGTTATTATTTTATATGTCTGTTTATTAGTTGCAAAGCGACTGTTTAAAATATTGTCTGGTTTTATTTACCGTTTTTATTAACTAGTTTTATGTTTCTAACGCAACACACAGTTCGCTTGCATCATACATATGTATAATATTGTATTTTTAATACATATAATATTATTTGTACTGAAAAACACACACTAATTAATGGTTGTTGTTAATTTATTCGGTGAAATTGCATTGTACTATATGCTAAAGAGATTTGTTTTTCTGTATTGTTATTTTCTTAGGGAGAAAACGAAAAAAATATATATATTTCCATACTCTTAACACATACATAAGACGTGATTTTGTGGACATTGTATGTCTTATGAATCACAAATTAAATCCAGTAAGTGCATGTGCATTGCAATTTACCGAATGTCAAAATAAGCTAAATATCACATTTTTATATACGTTTTTGATACTACATAAAGTACCGCAACTGCCCGTACCTACATACAATAAACAAAATTATATGAATGTGATATTAAGGTACGTTACTCATCTTTTTTAATCGTTTTAAATATAAACCATTATCACAGACATCAGAATATACATTAGACTGGACAAGCCGCCAAGTTTATAGGCAGTCCCAGTGTCGCAATTTCTTTTCGGTTCTTACCTGTGAAAATTTATTATATTTCTTGGTAAATTTACTGATTTATTGCGAAGATGGCATGTTACAATTGCACAGGATGGCATTTTGGAAAAAAACGGTAATTTCGTGCGTCTTGACTCGTCTCACAGAGCGTAAACTGGTAGCCAGTGTATGCTCGTTGAGCTTACAGTTGTCGCACTTTAAACGCGGCTTGCCCCATCTCCTGTATTGGGAAATCTGTGACCATTATTTTTATACTTTCCTAGTTTCCTGCGGAAAATGGCTGTATATTTATTATATTCCTATGAATATTGTACTTGTATGTCCCTAGTATTTTGGTGACTCTTTATATAACCAATTGCAATGTTAAATATTAATACATATATATATTCAATATATTTCAAAGAAGTTGGAAAATATAGACCGATGCTTTTGCAAGAATAATGAACAAATGATAATGGTTTATATTTTATATACAATTCTGCTTGTCGAATGCGATTGATATTTTTAATTTGTGACACTTTGAATATATCAATGCATGGTGTAAAAAATAATATATAAATAGCCTTAGGCTATTATACCTTTATCATTACTATTGTGGCTTCGTAACCCAATGGATAGCAGTTTCTAACTATTGCTGAATTCAGCAATAGTTAGAAACTTATTAACATTAATTAATGGGAAGAAGACTTATCACAGTATTCAATGATTTTAGTAAGGTATATTTCTAAATTGTTCAGTTGGTAGTAATGTATTAATGTATCAGATGACAGTATTTTCAGTAAAGTTTGTAGCTTACACATTTTCCTTATTTTTTTTTGTATGCGTAATAGGTTTTCATTTTAACACTTTGAACGCCAATGAAACCTTAAGACGTCAGAAATAATACATTTCCTATTGTGTCTGGAATCCTGGCGTTCAAAGGGCTTAGGGACAAATTAGTAAGCTATTCAACTGACGGTAAGTGATATTAGTGATATGATACGCCATCCATGGACACTTATCACTCTGAAGCAGCTAGAGCTTACTTTGTACGAGTGCGTTGCCAATCGTAAGAGATGAAGAAGGAAAATAAAACTTGGGGAAGGGAAGTAAATTTAATTTTATTATTAGGTACTTTATTCTTGACATTTTACGAGATTTACTTACTAATAAGTCTTTGTAAAGGTTAGCCGAAATAAAAAATACACCATGATTTGTAATTCAAAGTGTATAGGTACTTCAAATTTTCTTGTTTATGAAAAAAACTGCATTTGATTTAATTTTAGAGTCATATGAGTGTTATGAACATTTGTCTCAATAGCAAAAAACAACGTAACAGTATTGTGTACACATATATGCTTAAAAAATAGTATTATTTATTTATTTGGTTAGCAAAATTTTAAATAATGTGATATTTTCCATGGTTTACTGACTCATCAAAAACATCATGTTTTATTACTCCCACTTGAAATCACCTTAATAATAAAAAAGCTTTTTACTCTTTTTAAAATAAACTTTCCACGGAAGTGTTTTTCGTGCTCGACAAAAGAGAAATACATCATAAGTGTAATTGTTAAATTTTATCAATTTACTTGTTTTACATATGCCGGTTTTATATTTAATTTTCTCATTTAATTTTATATCATATAATAATAATAATTAATGTACAATGAGCAATTCCGTGGTAACAACAAAGCAGGTATAAATTACTATAATAGCATAGTTTTGTTAAAAAAAAGTAATTAGGTTTTAATTGATAATTTTCGCTGCGTAACACATCCTTCCATTAATTTTTCCCGTTAAATTTTTGTACATTATAACGGTACTTATTTAATTATACATTTGTAACAACATATATGTAAGTGATCGACCGTGAATGGCAGTCCTTATTTCCAATTATTATTTATTTAGTGGCCAGCACTTTCATAAACATGGTAATACATTCATGCCATTTTGACTTGTTTATCTGGAAGAGATCGCTATTTAGTAGTAATAAGGGACTAATTGTACGAATTGTACTAATTCCGTAGTGTTTTACGTTTTTTTTTGTTGATTCGTTTCAATTGAAACCGGCTTAGGTCATAGACTATTCTGCCTGATCATATGTAGTGTAGTTTATTTAAAGTTTGAATTAAGTGTTTTACTTATTGTGTGCTATAAGGAATTATTTAACTACATTGAAATGCAGTTTTTTCCATTATTTGCCGCAATGCGAATGTATAAGCGTGTGCTTGCGTTTGTCCACAGGCAAGATGCTCATCAACGAATACGCGAAGAAGAACCACCTGAACATCTTCGATGGATTAGAGCTGAGGAACTCGACACGCCAGTACGGACTTTAATAGTAATATAGTTTTTCCAAAACACGAGACAATACATACAAAAGCGTGGCGCCACAGGGTTGCGACTTTAAATTATAAATGTATTGATCATGGCTAGATAGTGCCTATAAATCTATTCTATCTATTGTCTAGCTCTACATCACAAGTCATGCAAAAATTGTAGCAGTAACACATTAACATTTTGCTAAAAATCGGTGATATTAAATTATCGGCAAAAGTTAAAATTATATAAAACAACCAATAAATTTTGCTGCTTCCTTACGTAAAGCAAATAAAGCATAGATTTCTCTCTCTTCAACCTATCGCAGTCATCTGCAGGACATAAGTAAAGAGTTATTAATTTGTAATTATGTGCCTAAAGGTACTTAAAACATCTACCGGGCAATATGCCAATGTTTAATAAATATATATAGATAAGCATTAATGAAATTGCTAATTATTTTAATAGACTCGGTTTAAATTATGGTTGCAACTTTGTGGCGACGCAACACACACACACACACACACACCAGTGTAGGCACACAGCACTCAGTGTAGGCACACAACACTCATTACTCATGGAGCTCGGCCTTCTGGGACAGATATTTTAATTATTTATAATTACTTAATTAACACTTATTTATGACTTGTTTTAGGTACTCTTATTATATTTATTATTCAGTATACTCAATTTTTAACTTAATTGACTTTTATTTTTGACGATCCATTTTTGGTGTACCTAATGGTTGAGAAGTCTGCTTCTACACAAAGGGTTCTGGGTTTTCCGGGCAGTACAAACATTTGTGTGCATGAACTGTCCGTTTGTATTGTTTCTATGTGACTATTACAAAGTATGTGTTTATAGTATATTTTTCCGTTTTATATCTACCAATAGTTCAACCAACGTCATTGCTTAATTTAGGCCTAGATGGCGATGGATTTAATTTATTAGATTCATATAAAATTGCATTACTGCCTGAGCTTCATACAACACAAACTACACAATAAACAACCTTATTAAAACAAATGATACGATACCTGAAATGATACGATAAACTATACGATAAAACATAATAAATAACTATTCAATTATTTAATAGTAGGCATATATGATAACTAAAACAAAAACTGAATATAATTTCCTAGTCAAAATATTAAATAAAACTGTGAAAGTATCAAATACATTTAATTTGTTGAATACCGGTATCCATAAAATCGAAAAGTATTATGGTAAATGCGCCATGAGTAGTGTGTTCACTTTTTGCTGAATGAAAAGAACCGCTTACAAATATATCAGATCAGCGTATACAATGAAAAAGTTAAAGTATGTACCTATTAATATCTTTTTATACGAGTCCTTCAAATAGAAGCCTATTGAATAATAATTGCTGGAAAAAATAAGTAATTAATCAAAATAATTTTAGAAAATCAGTAAGCCGTTGTTGAAGCTAAGGTTTTAAAGTATTGGTACTTTAATTATGCAGCTAACAAATAAGTCGCGGCAAAAGTAATCATAGTAAAGAGGTATTCGGTATAAAATTTGAATAATTCTTGAAGGCGAACTGTGGGATCGCTTGAATTCGTTATCTCTTAACCATTCTTCTTCAGGCTTTTTCGTAAAAATCCCAGTTTGAAATGGCTTTTGTTTAGCCTTTAATCATTTCGTACTTAAATAACGTAAATAATAAAATATGTGTTGTGTACTTAAACGTTTTTAAGCTTTACTCATCAAAGTTCCAAACGCAAACGGCTTAGGTGTATTTCCCACGTTTTTCGATAGAACTTGCTCAAATAATCCTGAAATGTATCTATATCCATTTACAAAAGCGATCTAGGACACACAAAAAACTCAAGACCTCGGTATTTCATTTTTGACACACAATATTATATTTTATTAAAAACCAAAAGAAAATTAAGCAGAGTATTCATGAAAGTTTAATTTTTTTCTGTATATAAACGCGCTTTTAAAAACTGATTGATACGTAAAACCCAGTTTACTCTACTTAACTCACTTCCTTCCAAAACACACTACACAAAACAATAAACTATTGACCTGTGAACACAGCAACATTGTTATTTCATATACTTCAGCCTTCCTACACAGAACGAAAAGTAAGCATCTGTACAATTTAGCCTCTTGATTCTGCAGATACACTAAGTACACTTACGAAAATGAGCTTGCAATGCTGCTATAATTAATAATTGATTTCAAGTAGTTAAATATGTTCCTAACCAAAGATTTTGTGGTTTAATGTCATTTATGGCAAGTTTTAGTTGCGATTTTAATAGACAATAAGACATAAATCATACAAAAGTTATTTATTATATTTAATTTGTCCCAACCGAGGGGCAGGAGCCTACCCATAAAGGTTAAATTAGACCTTGGTCGTCCACGCGGGCCCAGTGCGGATTGGCCGACTTTTCGCACAACCTTTGTGCACAGGTTATCTCACGATGTTTCCCCTCACCGTAAGAGCGTTGGATACACGCACTAGTAAAACAACTAAATATTTTATAAGCACAATATATTAGTGCTTACTGGCAGTACTTAAAATATATATTAAATACAAAGATGAAAGCAAGGCGACATGTAGCTAATAAAAACATTCACTTAGTATTTCTTAAACAAAATGTTCATGTACTCCAGCATGCATAATTATAAAGATTTTTTTATGTAAAAATTCTTACCGTTACATCATAATCATATTGTATCCTTTCTAAGAACGGCGCTTGGGACCTCGGGACTAATTGAGATGATTTGTACTTAATGTTTGCAAGTAAATCGCAGCTCAAATAAAGTGTGTTTAGAAGTGTATTTGACAACACAATGCACAAAGGCGATGGATATCAGCTTACTGAAGACTACGGAGATGATGTAAATTTATGAATATGAGCTAAAAGTAGAGTTGGGGTCGTAAATTAGCGGGGAGACAAACGATTTTTTTTAGCTTGGTGGTTGAAAAATATTTATTTATTTCTAATTATACTCAGAGTAGTGAAAGCTTAAAATTTTGAAATGCATATTTTAGGTCATTCAGAAATTGCAAGGTTGCTGTTTGTCATTTTAGGTTTTTAGCCTAAAACGTAAAATGATACATGCACAAACAGCGAGTTGAATTAAACTGTAGAAACACTCTCAATTTGAAATTAACATAAAAATGTACACTAAAAATATTTTCTAGAAATAAATGTTTACCTTAATATAATATTTTACTTTCTTGTCCATATTAACACTGTACTTGTTAATATTTTTCAAATTTAAAACAACTAAGAAGCTGTCTGTAGCGCGCTCCCCGCTCGCTGCCTAACCACTGAGACTCGGCAACTTTGTGACACATTGCAAGCTCAGTTTCCACTCGTCACGTAATTAACATCTGTCCACACAGACAATGTAAAACAATACACGACAGATAAATGTGGCCTGGTGTGTATCAATCGGACACTAACCAGTAGTGATTTCCACTTTACAGTGACCGGACGAAGGTGGCGAAATTCGAAATTTAAAATGTTTCATAGTGACATAGTGTTGTGCTAGTGTGTGTTGTCGATGTTATTTTATTATTTTTTCTTTTTTGTAGGAAAGTGCTGCAAACCGAAATTATTAATAATATAAGTGGTGTACTGTCGTCGTCGATGAAGTTATTTTGCGAATGATACTTTTTTTACGAGTGGTGTGTGTTTGTGTGGACGCAAGCTGTGCGTTGCTGTGTGTTGCGGACAACGCCGGACAGTATTTATACACCTGCTAATGGTTTTTAGGTGAGTTTAGTGAATAGTATTGTAATGCATTTCAGCAGTCATTGTCACTAGTTATACCTATATAAGTTTAGAAGGGATGCATAATGCCAAACTTTTCTTTGCAAAATGACTACTGACTTGTTATTTTTTTTAAACCATTTTACAGGTTACAGTTTATGCAATGATACATTTGAATGCTTTTTTATTCTTTTTTTTAACTTCATGTAAGCAAAAATTTGATGCCAACTTTATAATATCTATCTCGCATTACAGATGGACTATTTTACTACTTTTACGAGTTTTAGGAATGCATAATATTATAGTAACGGTCATTTTATATCATTACGATATAAATTTTATGTTCCTTGCCACTCGCAAGGTTAAATTGTACGCATCGTAAACTTTTGAGTTACGTACCATTGCGGTTCTACAATTTTTATGACTTTAATTATAATAACTTAATGTTTGTTTACAAACTGCTTTTTATAGTATAGATAATATTAAACAGAGGTGACAAAATTAATTGATTAGCAATTAAGACACAATTGATTAATTTTTATTTCAATATTGTAACACTGAGGATATTTTTTAAAGACATCTCTTTAAGATCGCAATTCAATTGAATTATTTTTATTATTGATTTCAGTATCAATATAACAATAAATCAATAGATAACATTTTATAAAAAAGATTGAAATGTACTTAACGTATGTTTTTAAGTACTATAAAACTAAAGCCTTTGGGTCAATTTTACATTTTTAACACAGTAATTACGAGTATTCATGTATTATGCAGTATTTAGGTACTACTACAAAGGCTACCAATTACTTACACAATTTAAATATACTCGTGTTACGAATTCGAGATCCTAAGACATCTAAAGCCTTAACAAAGACAAAGAAACGCGCGCTTTTATCATATATATATACCCATTAAGCATGCACGTTCGTTCCCCACTCTCATAACTCTGGTCCGTTTACAGTTTTATAATATGCAATTACAGATTGTAAAAATGTTAAATGGATCTTTGTTATGGCGAGTTGTAAACAGTCTACGTCTGTAATGAGGAATATAGGCAAATTGTATTTATACCACGATTCGCAGAAACGTAATAAAATTTTGCAATTATGTTATGCCCGTGTTTTTATATGTGCCATTCTCTTGTTAAACTCTGACAAGCCTGTTAAATATGGTGCACGGCCGAAGGTTCTCGAAAGTACTTTTCATTGCTAACGAGTCCTTATTCCGAGTACACAAACTTTTACGGCGATGTTCGTAGGTTGATGGATTGTAGTAAAATAATATCGATATAACGTATTCCTATTTTCTTTTCTTTTGAAGAAAATATTAATTTTAATAATATTCTCGTCATAAGGAATTTCTCGATTCTGTGTCGTCATCCTTTTGTCATGTAGCATATTTTTTGTTTGACATACGCGAATAAATAAGACTGGCAGACCCGCTCTAAGCGTAGGGCTGCCAAATTTAAAATGTGAAATAAATTATTTCATTTGATTTGTATTCGAGCCCTTTGCTCGTTTGCCTGCTATATCATAAAAAAATTGTTTGTATTGTGATTTGTGTTGTTCTTGTGCAATAATTATTTTATCAATATCTAAATAGTATTAGTAACTGCAACTTCTAGAAATAGCCAAGATGTGTATTATTATAATAA
>PQWD01006644.1:39190-106190 GCA_019425675.1 Leucinodes orbonalis
AGATCGCCTATGGTTTCAAATCGGTAGAGGTGAATGGGTGAATTGGAGGGTTTAATATTTGGTGATTTTCCGGGTTGTCTGGACGCACAGGGTATGCACTGCTTACTTGCATACATGAGGGCACGCCACTGAAGTCCAAACACCATTTTTCTTTCTTGTATCTTTTAAATTTTGTTTAATAACATTCGACACCAGAAACCAAAATTAATCGTAAAACGAACGTGTCTCTCTAGTTCAAACTAATAGTAGTTTAAAGCTTTATGAGTATTATAATCTAAATATAATTAAATTTAAGCTACCTAAACCTACTAGTATATTTATAAGTATGTAAAAGTGGTCTCATAACAACCATAATCACGTAACCTATACCTTCTTTGCATTTAAATTCTTGCAACAAAATGGCATAGTAGGCGAAGGTCCTAATAAAATCTAGGCTTGTGTATAAAATTGTGAGTATAGACTTTGATTAAGTTTATAAAAAAAACATAAAAGAATACACCGTGTTCCATTGGAAGTCAGATGTTTTTAAATATAGTCGTTATTACAGAAAGAAGTGTAATCAAACTGGCTTTAAACCCTAAGTTCAGATCTCACACAGAAAAGCGATAAAATTATAATTGCTCATGTAGAATGTCAAATAATCCGGGTTTAAAACGACGTCTTTTTATTGTCTACAATTGGTACTATTATCTTACCTCATGGACGATGCAAAAATGGCCTTCCTTACATGAAAGTGTGTGATGACGACCATTAACGACCCATTTGGTGTAATGGTTGAGACGTCGGCTACTACACCAAGGTTCATCAACATGTCCGTTTCTATGGTCTGGGTGGTATTCTATGAATTACAAATAAAATGCATATAAGTAGTTTATCAGTTGTTTAGTACCCGCAATACAAACTTCACGCTTAAATTGGAATTCCTAAATGTAATTGGATATTTATTATATTTATGGTAACACTTAAGAATACAATTGTCATCAATCCTACTCTGCTTGTGGATGCCGTAAGAGGACAAGAAATTAACCAAAAAAGCAGCACCCTCTCTTCAACTTAAACCCGCCTTCCAATTGGAAATAGCAAAGTACTTCACCATAACGTAACGTCTTAGTCTCACTGGTATATTTTGGACTGAAAAGTAAGCAAATTAATTTATTCAATCAACATTTTTAATATTAATTTTATTTTGTAAACAAAGTAACGTGTTTGACCTGATAAACAGTTCGTTTATTGTTTGTTTGACACTCAAGTAACTTTACTACCGTATAACAATAACGATAGTGGGTTAAAATGATTCATAATGGTACATTGCTTCACCGGTTTATCTTTGGAGGGTTAGTGACACACAGTGCTAGAGTTTAAGGTATAATGTACCTAGTGTCAGCATTTCACAAAAAAAAACTTTTTAGATAGATAGATTCTAAACGTGAAGTCAAATCATGAAGCCCGGCGGATTACGACTTAACTCAACCAACTCCTCGATTAACTATTCTCACTATTAACTATACCAAACTATATATATATAGATATATATATATATATATATATATATATAATATAGATATATTATATATTAATATATATTATATATATATATATAATAAATATATATATTTATATATATATATATATATATATACGCGTCGGTGGCTCAATGGTGTGGAATGTTGCCCTCCTACCGGACTTGCTGAGGTTCAAATTCCACCACGTACCAATGTGTTTTCGAATTTTCGAAAGTATATGTACGTTATCGACGATCTTACGTGAAGGAAAACATCGTGAGGAAACCTGCGCACGCCTGCGAAGTGATTCCCGCACTGGGCCCGCTGTGAGACTAAGCCTAATCACCCTACACGGGTAGACTCGTGCCTCGTTGGGGACGTTAATGTGCTGATGATGAAATACCAAACTGTAACAAATATTTGAGTGAATAATTTTACTTAATCGAGAAAGGCTAATTATTGGCGGTCAGCTGACTCATTAGGTACCGTCCCTCGTTATGTTAGACGCAATTCAACGCGGATGTACACCGACTTAAAAGTGAGATTTAGAAAATTAAAGCGTTGCAGCCTTAGTTTTAGGAATGGGGCTCTTTTTTGAAAGTTCTAAGGGCTTGATCAGGCTAGATGAAGCTTTAATAACCAACAAAAGATTTTCTGTACAAACAACTGAAATAATCATAGTGCTAAAATGGCTTTGTGACCGATGAAATACGGAGAAGCTAGGTTTAAGCATGGCGAAAACTTCGTACTTTGGTATTATTTTCAAGACAGTGAAAACGGCTAGTTTGTTTTTCGGGCAATTGTTAAAAAAGGAATTGACCTACAGTAAAAAGTGATAAGTGGCAATACTGAAAGCGTATGTAATTACGTATAACACCATGCGAATAAAAAAAGCATAGCTAGGCTATTTTCTAATTAGTGTATGACCTAAATTAAACAAATTAGTATTGACTTCTTGAAAAGTAATTCTGCACATAAGTGTTAATTCGAGCGGAATTAAAAAAATAACGTTTTTTTTTCTAAATTCGGTATTCTCCACCATTCGCAATAAAATACAAACCTTATTTCATAAAAGTGCACTTTATTTTACATGTCGTTTCATTGATCACTTTTGTTATTTGCAATATTGCATTTTTAAATACACTGAAACCAATAAATATTAGGTCAATTGATGTTAGTGTGCAATGACGTCACGTTTCAATAATCTCATACAAAATATATGGAAACGTTCCTTTTTGACAGTTCATAAAAGTGCGTCAACGATTAATGTGTCAAATACCCAATTACGACTGCTGTTGGCCGCAGATGACCTTAACAGCTTCACCAGTCAAGTGGCGAGTGCAGATAGATGGCTCTCAGTTAGTAGGCACATGTAAGCATTTTTAAAAGATTTCATTGTTAAGAATATTTTAATGTATTATTTGACTGTATTGTATAAAGCATAATAGTATTCCGAAAATTTCAACAGTAGTAAAAAGGTTTTATAAAGTATTGGAGATTGCATATTATTGAAAACCATCGGGAACTTTACTATCGGGAAAATTTATTAATTGTGGGATAGTTATTCCTAACTAGTTTTTGACGATTTCTACATAGTTAATATTTTGATTTGTGATATTCCTGGGGCACTTATTTTTGCACTTTGTTATCAAATAAATATATTGATTCACCCTGCAATGTGTCAGTTCTAGTTTGATACTTATCATTGGTAAACAAACAAAAGGGTGCGATGTTCATTTACAGTTTAATTTTGACAAATTGTACCGGACAACGCACAATTGGATTTCAGAGAAGCGTTAATTAAATTCAATTAGAAGGCTTTTTTCTTTTATTGAAATATTTTTTGAATTTCCGCCAAAGCTCGCCGTATTGACTTTCTCTGACCCTCGACTATACGATTATGCGTGATGCGGTCATCACGCATAATCGTATTTTTAGGGTTCCGTACCTCAAAAGGAAAAAAACGGAACCCTTATAGGATCACTTTGTTGTCCGTCTGTCCGCCCGTCCGTCCGTCTGTCAAGACCCTTTTTCTCAGGAACGCGTGGAGGTATGAAGCTGAAATTTATATCAATTACTCAGGTCTACTGTCCCTTGAAGCTGTGAAAAAATCAAACTTCTAAGCCAACGCAATCAAAAGATACAGCCGTTTATGCCGCAAATTTTCGGCACTTGCAAGGGAATCAAACCTACAGGTGCTTCCCGTGAACTCAGAATCTTGAAATTTGGTACGAAGCAACGTTTATAGCAAAGATAAAGGAAAAATTACGAAAACCATAAATTTTTAGTTACATCACATAATATATATTTTTAATAATTTTAAACTTACTACCCATTTCCTCATAACGCGTAGAGTATTAAATTGAAATTCATACCAAAACTCAGTCTATAATACCTTTAAGCTGTAACAAAATCAAACTTCTATGTCAACGCAATCAAAAAAACAGCAATTTAAGCTGCATTTTTGAAACTCGCAAGGGAATCAAAACCTAAACGTTACTTCCAGTCGACTAGAATCTTGAAATTTGGCATGAAGCAACGTTTATAGCACACATAAAGGAAAAATTCCGAAAACCTTAAATGTTTAGTTACATTACAAAATATATATTTATTTTTAATAAATTAAACTTATTACTTTTTTCCTCATGAACGCGTAGAGCTATAAAGTTATACCATAGTTATGACTCGATTGTCGTAATGAACGAACTTTGTAAACCTTGCAGGTTTGTACGGAACCCTCGGTGCGCGAGTCCGACTCGCACTTGGCCGGTTTTTTTTATAAACCATATATTCGTTTATAATTAAATAATTAAGAATATTTTTATTATATGAACACATAAAGATACAACACATACATATAAAGTTGGCTATGATCCAAAAACTTGTACGCTACCAAATTTATCTCCTCTGTTCATAATTAACAATTATTCGTGTTTCATTTGATAGTTCTCGTCCCGCCAACTTCTCACATCTAACCGAAGACAACTTCAAGTTGACCAGATGTAAACAACTTCAGCACGTTGCGGCTTCGTCTGTCGCTTCACAATTTTCGGGGTCACCGCGACCGCTTTGCTAAACAGTAACTCACGTGTCGGTAATAAGGTTTAAATTCAATTAAAATGCACCGGACAGTTTGCGGGCAAGTTTGGAAAGTGGTAACCACAAATAAACTCATGTTCGGAAAACAATCAACGGGACGGGCTTGAATTTGTTCAGGCATTGCGGTCACCCGATAATTGTGTCCCACAACCGACTGTCTGTTTTGTCTGGGCCCTGCTTTGGTTTATATTCCGTTCGATTAATTTCGATTTACCCATCTTTATAAATATTTTTTGCAGGGCCATACATATGCCCTGTAGCGTCCCACGCTACAGGCTGAAAATTTGGCGGTCGTTACATACAAAACTAAGCCCTTGCTATGTTTCGTTCTAGATTGTTTTCAGTTCAAGGTGTATTCCGAACAGATGGTAACTTCATTTGACGTTCATAAGTGCCTTTCAGAGGCCTTAATAAAATTAAATAAATGATTTTAGACTTTGACATTGAAAATCCGAGTCACAAGCCATTACTTAGGCGGTTTGATACCTCTGACAACAAATCATTCTGATTGTTTCACCTATCTGATTAACTACTCGATAAGATATATTACAAAAACGTGAAACAAAGGGTGCACAATAAAATAGTTGAAAATTTTAAAACGCACATAAAGGCGATACAGGGCTTCGCGTCCCGATAGTAAACCCGGCTATGTCCGATACCGTGGATTCCGGCGGATCCTATCAAAACTTTTATTGTCCCGAATCTTTTGTCCCGCTCACTCTAACCCGGTTATAAAGAGATGACGCTAGCGGTATTATCTTTTTCAGGAATTCATTGTCGTTGCAAGTTTTATGTGTCTTGCGGGGGATCGCATATTTTTATTGCGTCTCGGATTGAAAAGCTTCTGGACTAGAACTGCGTTCGTTATGTTTTCCTGGTAAATGTAACGAACTTGTTCCTAGGATAAGTTTTGTTACACCATGATTTTGGTGTTCGGATTCATTTGCTAATCCAAATTTTCCCATGTGAAATCACACATATGATTTGCTTTATTATTACAGACTACTAGTAATTATGCTTGTATTTATTAGGTACCAAATATTTCTAATATGTACTTATCATTGAAATATATGAATTACAAATATGTATAGCCCTTATTAAGTTTCTTCTCGGATTCTTCTATGTTTAAGTTGTACTCCGTGCCTGTGATAGATTATTTCCACATTCTGAAGTTTAATTTTTTCGGGCCTCAAGAGTAAAATATGTTTTTTTGTAGTTTTACTTAAATACCTATAAAACCTTTGTACGTACGGGATGAAAAACAAAATCTTGTTAAATTTGAAAGAAATAGCATGACGTCTAAAACAACTTATGGATAATTCATTAGATGAATTTAAAAAAATATGTTGTGCACTTCATGTGATAAGTATCACTAATATTTTACGAACAATAATGAAAATACTTCATAATTTTCCCTGTCGGGCATCCCAGACAGTAATGAAAATTCTGCCCTGGCTGGATTTACGTGCAATTTCTAGAAGCAAATTCCCGTAAATATATTCCAGCCGTAAAATGGGAGTATTCGGTTATAAGGTTTTTACATCCGACCTCGTAACGCAGACATAATGTCATCTGGGTTCCGTGTGGGTTTCAGTTAAGTTATTTCCTAGAGTGGTTAGTTAGTTTTAGAACCCCATAAAATGCTCGAATGAAGAGTTTTTTAAATATGATCACGGGTGGTGAAACATTTTGTATGTGATTTGGAAAATTTAATATGGTGGGCGCACGTATATCTTAAATTCACTTAATAGTGACGCATAACTTAGTTGCTTATATAGCCTTCTTCATTAACATACAAAATACCTAATTCTGTACCCATAAAACTCATGCTAATAATTTTACTGGTAAATTGATCGTTTTTAAATACTTGAACTGTTTTATCGCTCTTGATTTCTGAGGTTTGCTAAAATACTTTTTATTCCATGAATTAATAATACTTGACCTTTTTAAACGTTTTTTTCCAAACATAATTAATTTAACTTATTTTATTTTTCTGTGAAAACTTTGGCGTAGTCATAAATTGCGAAGTAACAGGCATTTCCACACGGCATGTCTATGTGTTTTAACTCTCTATCAACAAGCTTGTTCAGTATTCGGTTAAATGAAATCATCTGCTCTTTCTTGTCTACAACTTACCAATACTTTGACACCTGGCCGAAAATAAAAACTGAGGCTGTGTTTAAAAAAGAACAAACACTAATTTCCCGCCATTTTAGTCACATCGCAGATGTCAGTCGTTCCGTTAATGGCGGAATGAGCGCCCGGGTTGCTCCGGCGCTAGTTCACAGTAGAGAATTTATTAGCACGGCAGTTCACTGGGGACGTAAAATTTTAATTTTGGCACTAATGGAAAATGGCGAACGTTCTACTCGACACTCTCGGCGAGAGGTACTACGCTAAGTTCGTATAGTTGATTTTCGAATGAAGATGGAGATTTATAGCGTCTTTGAAGTAGATAATTAAGCTGAAGGTGTCCGTAGTGAATTGTTTTGAAAGAAGAACACTTTACTTTTGTTAAGTGACAACCCTGCTGTTGCTACCCTGCTAATCTTGTAATTTATTGTATTTATATGAACGTGCATATATTATGAACATCATTAGGTATTACATCATAGTTAGGATACTGCTGGACAAATACCCCTCCTATTAACTTTCGTGGACTCGTTAGTTAGCTAAGGGTTTGTTTCCGTTACGTGGTTGTCTATGTTTTCTAGTCATGTTCTTTGCTCATTGTCATTTCAACTTATTGACTCTACGGGCTATACTAGTCACTCTTTTTCTATCACCCCTACGGATGACCTTATTAATATTATAAAGAAAACACTAAGAACTCTCTATCGCACGTGATTATCTCGCGTTTGGCTGAAGCAATTTCGATGCGGTTTTCATAAAAGTATTTGTTTCAATTGTTTGTTCAAGTGACGACTTAAGCCATTAAAACTTATCGCTTGGCAAATGTAAAAGTAGTGAAATATTTGTTGGCGGAATCGTGGGAAACACGTTAATAGCCACAAATCTAGAATTAAACCACACATATTTTATGCTTAGTTTGTAATTTTGTAACAAGTGTAATAAAAATATATTTAGAAACCTAGGCAAGAAGTGTGTCTTTCTCAATACAAGTATGTCATTACTGGGAAGACTCCATCAAAATGTTTTTATAAAACTTTAACTAGAAATAAAGTACTTATTATTTTAGCATTAGTCATACATAGAAACAATTGTGTTGACAAGTTTCCAGTTTTTAAGCTGGTACAGCTCGGAGCACTTTAATTAAACGAGACGTACGTCACGAACGTTAAATGTAGACTCGGGCATTGTAAATTCCTCCGGCGTTTCAGTTTCATGGCTTTAGTTAGAAAACGCCGTCCGACTTTTATGGGCAATTTCGGTTCAGACGTTTTGTTATATTACCAATGCTTTTAAGGTGCTGCACCTAGTCCCGGTAAACATATGTGCAATTTTACGAGCCACTAGTTTATGGAAAATGTGTAGTAATGCCTGCAGGAGCGTTAACTGAACGTATGAAATATGCTATTTATCTTGTCGCCGATGCGAGCGCCGTAAAAGTTCCTCGTACGGAATTATCTTAGAACGATACATGTTGTTCGAGCTTAATTTACGATGTCAATTTTAATAACCATCTTGTATAGGTTACTTATTTTTCTTTGGGTGATCGCTATGCCTATTTTCCACGAAACATAACCTGTTTTAATATATTTTAATGTCTGTTTTGTTTGTTGTGAAAGGATTCAAATTATGTTACTAAAATACAGTACAATGTTATTTGCGTTAACTAGAAACATTTGCGTGAACTATTCTCAAATTTAGGTATCCATAATGTGGTTTAATGTATGATGATGTGTTTTACCTTTAATGTATTTTGAAAATTGATGAGACGCTTCGGAAGAAAGAAGCAATAACAAACCATAACATTAAAAATAGAACATAACAATTTAAAAACTTAAGCAATTTGATCATATCGTATTTATGAGATTTTAACGTGCCCATCAGTTCAAAAATTGGGGTAAAAAAACCTTTTCAAAAACAAGCTTTTATTTAAATGCGCTAAAAAGAAAAAACTTTGTCTGTTACTTTATAACGTTAAGTTACAATATTAAGTACTCATAGTTACTTGCTGCCTAATAAAATTTAAAACTAAAGAATTTAATAAGTTAAATCACGCGACGAGCTTTAATAACATAAATTGTGCCAAATATGTTAAATTTGAAATGACGTTATAAGTTAACAGTAAAAGTTTTAGTGTGAATGTTAACTATCCCAATCGAACGTACTTGTCGCTACGCCACCGAGCCCTCATCCTTTCGAGATCTTTGCCATAATTAGTGGTAAATTTTGTGTCTCAAAGTCTTTCGAGCCATTAATTAGTAAGTTTAACAAAAGTTGCATATCTAAGTTCGTACAAATAATGTATCCACAAACATCTTACCAATTACTAGTGCATCGGCAACTCAAGAGAAAATCCAGTCCGTGTTAATGGCGCGCAAGTCTATAATGGTAGTTGTTTCTGACACCTAAATATAGTCATAAAACTTTACGGACAATAGTCGAGGCCATTTTTGCGTCCAGTCGCTTCTCTGTTGTGTCGTTCCCAATTAGGATCTCAGAGAACACACGTTGAGAGTCATAAATGGGGTTTATGTGTGTCTCAGATGGGCCCTAATAAACTACGCTTAGCGGCGACTTCGCACTTGTGGCTGGCCAATTACTTGCAACTATCGAACTGTGTGGCGAGTGAAAAATAATGAAATCTCACTCGAGAGCTTAAAACTGAATGGCATTTTTTCTTTTACGTGTCATTTATTTTTGCTGGAAGTTGAAATTGTTATTGTATCAAGTAGCCGGATTTGTAAGATGAGTGACAGTGGGCCGGTCACGTATGTCGCAGAACCGGTGGTCGTTAGACCAGACAAGTTCATGAGTGGAAACCGCATCTTGGGAAGCATAGCTTAGGACGATCTTCGGTCCGACTTGCGAAAGGTCCCTGGTTAAGGCTGGATGAGGAAAGCGGAGTCACTGGACATCTTGCGTAAAATGTAAGAGACCTATTTCTAGCAGCGGGTTGCAGGTTCAAGAGAAAGATACATCAAGATAGTTATGGTTTTGTATTATGGTATAACTCACTAGACATTGTTCTTATTAAGCCTTGTGTATGATCGATCAGTAATCTAATTTTTTGTTTAATTTTTTTTATGCTATAGCAGGCTATCGAACAAATGGCTCATCTGATGGTAAGTAACACCGCCGCCCATGTACATTTGCAATACCAGAGGCCACTGAAATGCGTTGCCGGCCTTCAATGTTAAGAAGATCATTCTTGACCTGTTGTCGTGCTTTTTGTGACTAAGATTTTGTCTGAAGTCTTTTAACCATAACCATAACTTTGTCGTTGAATGCGATACCTGTATGTGTTTATTATACCGGTATTTTTTTAAAGTAATGTGTGAATGAAGAATGTTTAAATTAAGTAGGAAATTGTGTCTGTTAATAAGGCTGAGTTTTACAGCCAGACCGATCCATAACCTGGTCTCCTTAAACGTTGAGTCGCGTTTCAACCTAGGGCTGTCTACGCTATATTGATCTCATCTTTGGGCGGGAACGCCTCAGTACCAGTTTCTTCCCTTTGACCGTATCTAAAGACGAGCATCTCGAATCGTCAACGATCCTGCTATCCCCGAAAAGCTTGACCCTATGGGTTTGCGTAGGGATGTGGCCTCACTCTGCATTCTCTATCGTTTTTGTCACGGACGAAGTATTCGTACTAGTTCCATACCACCTTGATGAATAGACCTAGTGACCTCTAACATTATTTATACGTTAGTGGCTTTATCAAGCCTACAATCGACTGATTATTGAATAACTGTTTTCCAAGTGACAATTTTACATCGTCAATGGGTAGCGGTTCTGGCGACAGATTGGTTTAATAGTGTCATGATGTAGCTGGTTTTGTTCCCTTGTGTACCCTTCAACGGCCAAGTCACACACAACATTAATTATAATAATAATAAAGAAATCGCAGTTAGGAACCTAAGACTTAGCACGAGTTTGTCTAGATTTCATTACTTTTTAGAGATAAAGAAGCAGCTCCATCGAGACTTGTTTTTTACAGAATGTTTTTGGTGGGATATTTAAAACTTCAGCATCATGCAAATTGGCAGCCCTGTTCCAGGGATGCGTCGTAAAGTCACCCAAAGTCCTCGTATAAGGGACTATTGCTCGAGACTAGGAGCTGTGTTTAACGGCCGCTCTCGCAACACAGTGCCTCAAATTGCATTGGTAACGTATTGCAATACTGCACTAGGTTTAATCTTTCAATAATTACCGCAGGAGATACTTGATAGGCGTTGTGTCCTGATGGCCATATATAAAAAGTGTCATCATCACCAACTCACTGTATGTCCCCACTGAGCGGCACGAGCCTACCCGTGAAGGGTATGCCTTAGTCGTACACGTGGGCCCAGTGTTGATTGGTTGACTTTACGCATTACCTTTGATCTCTACGTAGGCATGCGCAAGTACCCTAACGATGTTCTCCTTCACCGTAAAAGCGTCGGATAAACGTACATATAGGCGGTATCATATACCTTAAAGTAACTAGGGATGACTAAGGCCTATACACCCTTAACGGGTAGGTTCGTGTCCCTCGGTGGGGACGTTATATGAGCTGATGATTAATATTTTTCTTGAATTTGAGCCGAATGACATCTACTGTTCCTATCGTCCATATTAGGAAGTGTACTTAGATCAGAGATATTTACCTGGATTTTGATAGACGCCGACAGACAGCTAGTACGTGATAGTTTGAATTAAACTGCAAACTTATCCAGTTCCGATTCCCCGGATCGGCTGCGCCGGACCGTCGCGTTGGCTAATTAAAACTTATTAATCACCCCCACCACTCCCGCTCGTAAAATCCGCGCCTTTACGGCTGGCTGCAATAAAAGAAGTTTTCCTTTAAAACCTTTAAAAACGTTGGCTCGTTTCGACGGAACGTTTCGGCCTGCAGTAAACCCAGCACTCTTTATGGACTCAGAACGCAAGCGCGTGACTTTTGTGCAGGCTGCTTACTTTGATTGGGTCGGAACGAGGCGCATGGCCACTGGGTAAGTGCAACAGGGATCGTAAAGATATCGAGTGCTGTACGTGTGAGCTAACAAATGTACGGTGACGAGAGTTAGGAGAGAAATTCTCTGGGTGGTTTAAGTTTTGTAATAAATTCATTTATAAAACAGTAAATACATAAGATAAGAAAAGAATTGCCATACATCATTATCACTTACCCCAGGTGATGAAACGTATTATTTCCGGTTCCTTCGTGCTTCGAAAGTCCGTTAGCTTTTTTTATTTCCATTCACAATGACTTACAACTGTTAATTAGTAGGTATATTTCCTAATTCTATGTTAGTTCAAAAGCCAAAATGAGAGTATGGATCCCGTACTAGGAAACCCTGTATGACAGGAATCCGGCCCCGTTAAGTCGTTGGTTCCGGCTGGTTTCTTAAGAAACGTTTTATGATATTGGTGGCGTTATTACGTTCAATTTTTTTAATAACTTTCTATTAATGATTTTGTACTATCAGCCGGCTATAAAACGGCCCACTGCAGAGCACAGGCCTTCCCGCACAGCATAGCTATGGGGAGATTGGGCCGTAACCCAATGCGGATTTTTGGGTGTTAACGGCAACCATCCTAAGTGGTAAGTGGCCGGGCCCGGTTTAACGTGCTTGTCGAAGGATGGAATCATCTTTCTTTTATTGGACAGTTGGATGATTCAGCCTGCAATGTCCTAATCAAACTAGGTAAAATCGCGCGATATGGTGTTTCCCCGCGGGATTCAAACCCTCGACCTCCGGGTTACGTAGCCAAAACACGGAGCCATACCTTCCTTATTTTACTGGGCATTATATGACAGATAAACAGACTAATGATATTTTTTTTAAACTACTTTTGTACTGCCCGTGATTGAACCCTGAGCCCTCGGTGTAGTGGTCGACCTCTCAACGATTACAACACGTGGATCGTCATAAATAGAATCATGGGTAAATAACCCTTAAGTTCATGTTTTCTTTTTAAGCTTTATACCAATGTGATGACACTTTACGGTCGTTATGGGAGAATTCAACGCAAGGCTGGACATCCATAGTGAGTTGAAAGTAGGCCATTATGGATTTGGACATCGTAACCCCCGGGCACTGCGGCTGGCCGATTTAATGGAAAAAGACTCTTTATGATGATCTTTATTTCAAAGCGCCGCAGAGGAAGTGGAGTTAATTAAGTCCCGATGGTTCCAATCAAAATGAGATTGACTTCATCATGACCACCAGAAGACTTATATTTAACGACGTCGCTGTGGTCACCAGGGTGAAAACCGATAGCTATCACTCAGCGATCCAAGGTATTTGCGAGGAACAAGTCAGTTTGGTAAAGCCAGCTGACTAGTTTGAAGTCCACCGATGGAAATGTCCAAGATGAAAATCATCCAAACCAGAGATTTTGATTAAGATTTTTAGGAATTCTATAGCGAGTTATATACCGCTACAAATATTCCCGCTTTAAAATTACCCGAAGACCGGAGAGCTAAGTTAACCCGATATCCTGGGGGTCACCTTGTGCGAGATTATGATGGCTTTGAAACAGCTTAAGCGTAATAAAGCTCCCGGGGAGGACGAAATTACCGCAGAGCTTGTGAAAGCAGGTGGCACGTCCATGCTTAAGATTAGGTTAGACTAAAATTCAGGAAATAACCACTTTCATTTAGTGGTGGTTATAGCTCATGATAACCATAGGTTTGCTGTCTGAGAAGGCCTGTGCCCGGTAATGGGACTTTATAGGCTAGTTTATTGATTAGATCTAATGTTAACACTATGGAACTGACGATGAAATCTATTGTTTTATTATTTCAACCCTATCCCACTGATTGGTTTATACGGCATAATGTCCATATTTGATGTTCGCTTCCCGGTATTCTGAGGCATACTTTCCAGCAACAAAGTTGCATTTTACTACCTTTTGATATAGTTTTATAGGTGCAACTATAAATTGCATTTCGCTGCCATAAAATTACGGAATTTCAAGAATAAATTCATTATTACCTAGGTAGTGCGATGCGAAGGTAGATCTTTTGCGTGTTGTTTGTGTTATTATAAAGCTATAAAAGTGCTTGCGAAATATTTTTTTTATGGGTTTTTTATTCAATATAAGAAGGTTATAATATAATGCTGTACAAAACAATGTTCTTTGAAAAGAGTAACTACTGAGTTTCTTAGCTTCATTTGACATTCTTAAGTATTCTTTATGGACCTAAATTGAATTAACCATTTTTTTATTTTATTTTAGTGACATAATTTATAAGTTATATATGCCTCAGGGTTTACCATATATTCTGGGTTCAGTACTTCAGAAAAACCAAAGCCTTTGTAGGATCACTTTGTTATCCGACTTACTGATTGTTGTTGTTACCCACGAATCCGCATTGAGCCCGCGTGGTGGGTTTGTAATAAGTAAATATAGCATGGACGTCAATTGACGTTATACGCAAGTAAATAATTGATTCAAGTGTCAAAATTACAAAAATGTCGACGCCATTATTAAATAATATATATATATACACTGACATCCACACAATACCATCTAGCCCCGAACGTTTAATATCCATATTAAAGCATATGGACATTAAACATCTGACATACTTATGGTATATTTTTTTGTAAATAAGTACATATTATACATAGAACTAACCAATATAAATAGACTTCGACGGGGAGTCGACGAAGTGTGTCATTTTGTGTCAAGAGCGTTGGAAGGCTGAATTTGTGACATAAAATGTAATTATTATCTACATAAGTACATACTAAAATAATAACTCTCCTAATTGACTCAGAACCACTCGTATATCTGTGTATAGTACTCTGTCACAGTGCTACACGCCGAAAGCCCTTTATTAAACGATTGTACCTGCGATTTGTCTTTTTTATCTCATTTGACACTACTTAGGGTTGCCAACTATAACTTTTCGACAGTATACGTTTTTCAAATATACTTTTTGATGTTGAAAAACATAAATTAAACGAAATACCTACTGCTTTAAGCAGGCAATCACATTAGTTATGAATGCAATGTCGCGGAGGATAGAAATATAGCACCATTTTTATAATAAAAAATGAGCTCATTTATTGAATTGCAATGAATTTATTATTGAGGTTTAAAAGATTGCAAATATTTTCTATAGCGCGCACCTGTAAAAATATGTAATTAAAACAAGAAATAAATAAAATAATGCTCATTTTGCTTTATACTGCTTGAATTCTGAAAANGGCTATGTTAGGATTCGTTAACATCCACCATAAAATCAAGATCATCAAATTGAAATATATTTTTACCACACATTAAACTTTCCGTGGGTGCCGTAAGAAGCAGTTTAGTAAAAAAAAACTGCGCAGAAAATTTATATATCATCATCAGCTCATTAAATGTCCCCACCGAGTTGCACGAGCTACCCGTATAGGGTGATTAGGCCTTAGTCGTTCACGCGGGCCCAGTACGGGTTGGACGACTTCACGCACAACCTTTGAATCTCTTCGCAGGCGTGCGCAGGTTTCCTCACGATGTTTTCCTTCACCGTAAGAGCTTCGGATAGCGTACATATATTTTCCGAAAATTCGAAAATACATTGGTACGTGGCGGGATTTGAGCCTCAACCCTCCCGGTAGGAGGGCGACACTCCACACTATTGAGCCACCGACGCTCTCTCGTTTTTATATACGGCTACCTCTAATCGGCCTGCCAAGCAAATCCTTATCTAACGTGTAGGAAGCTCTTCCTGCAGTGCAAAGTAATAAAAAAGATTTTGTGAAGTATTTGCCAATTTATGAAAACTACCATACTATATGCTATGTATCAAGTCATTATATAATAAACATATGACAAGCATCTTTCAAAATGTAAGATAATAAACTCAAGGAGTCCAATACCAACGCTCAGCCTCAACCATATAATTACGCGCCAATTAAGGAAATTTCAAACGCGACCTTCGCTGTTTCCCTGCACCTTGCACTGTATTATAATTGCATTATTACAATGCGTACGGTGCACTTCAACAAGTCGTCATTACAACTTCAACTTTGACCGCAGTCGGTTTAAGCCGTTAATCATAGATATGTATTATCTTTTATTAATTCGAGCAACACTCTTAGTATGGACGAGGAAAAATACAGCCAAAGATAGGGTTGCCAGGCGTCCGACTAATGCCGGACATAGTAATTTTGATTGCCAGTCCATCAAAAACCGGTGCTTGGGTGCTCTGACATTTGTAACATGAAAAAATATATTGCTTAAATTGACAAGAAAACGCATCAAATAAAATGTTGATCTGCATCTACGTTAATGTCAACTGTAGAATACAGGTAATTAAAACATTTATGTGTAAGTATTTTGGATTACAAAATATTATCAAGTCCATCCTTTTATTGATCAACCAGACAGAAGGCGACGCGTCATCCATTTATCGTGAAAATATCAAAATTTTCGCACTTATTGGTTCAAATCCTCATTTAATATTCGCACTGCGAAGCTGTATCATTCATTGCCGGTTTATGTGCTTTCCGAAACGTACAATTTTGATGTGTTCAAGTTGAGAGTAAATTGGTACTTTATAGATTAGCGTGCTTCATTCTAGATGTCGTCGATGTTTATCACAATAAAAGCCATAAAAAATAGGCTGGACACCCCACATTTGTTTAATATTAAATATTAAACAAATGTGGGGTGTCCAGCCTTCTTGAACAAATGACAAGCTTTTTTAGGTTAAGTTTCAGTTCTGCCAGGCCATAAGGTATGACTGACAACCCTAGCAACACGTGTTGCATAAGTTTCATCATCAAGTGTAAGCCAATTACGCCAGTGGAGCAACACCGGCAACAGTGTTGTGTGGCCTTGACATTGGTTGCGGCGCGGACAACATTGTTGCGCTCATTGTGGCGCGTTCCCTATCAAACTACGTCACTGGGGGCGTCGTTGATTCACCGGTTGACGTAAATTAACGGTTTTGTTGCGTTCCACATTCGAATTGTGACATTCTTTTGTATAATTCTTTCATTAGTTCTTATATTTTATTTTTATTAATTAATTATCTACTCTGCTGTTAAGTCATTAGTCTGTAATCTTCAAGAAGTATAATGTACCGTACGAATTATTTTTATCAATTCGCTCGCTTAGCGTTACATATAGATAAATAAAATTGGAATTTCTGTTTGTTTTTTTTTATTGCTTATGTAGGCAGACGAGCTTGCGGCCCATCTGATGGAAAACGGTAACCGCCGCTTATGGACAACTGCAATGCTAAGGGCAAAGCCATGCCGCTGCCTATCAAGAGGAAAGGGCTCTCTTTAAAACTCGTTTGAAGAAGGACATTTCGTAGTTATTAGGGAACATCGAGGCTGGGAGGTCGTTCCATAATTTGCACGCACGCGGAAGGAACGATCGCTGGAAACGAACGGTTTTGTTTCCAGCGATCGGTCCCCCAACGCGAGGTTTTTTTTTAGAATTATTAATAGATTCTTAGGTACTTACTTTAACATTAAGTTTCTTTTATTATTTTTTACTTTTTAAAGGGAAATTACTTAAGTTCTTGTGTCGGGGGATTTTTAAATTTTTAATTTAATTGTTATTTCATACTTTTATAGATAGGTAAGGTTAAGTTAGATTTTAGTATATAGACAGACACGTCAAACTTATAACACCTCTGTTTTACTTACTTACTATTGTAATGTACGAATCATTTCCTTCCATTTGATACCCCATTCAGGCATATTTGCAAACAATCGGTTTTTCATTCCCACTTTCATCCCCTATATCTTATAAACGGTTTAACCGATTTTAATAAAACATAACTAAGAACACGCTCGATTAAATGACCTTTCAAACAAAAAAACTAAATCAAAATCGGTCCACGTTCGGGAGTTATGGTGCCACAGACAGACACACAGACAAACACGTCAAACTCCCCTCTTTTTGCGTCGGGGTTAAAAATCACATAACTTAATTTGACTTTAATCAAGAATACAGAAAACACAAAGTTATTGCCAACATAAAGTTGTTCTCTTATTCCTATAGGACTCGGCAAATTATCTTTCGATGTGTTTAATTTCGACCGCCAATAAGGGTTTATTAACATAATTCCAACGATTAAACTTATTCGTCTTGAATTAGTCCTACCCACGGGACCTGTATCCGGATGCGATCGGAACCGCTCGGGTTCTTGCGCGCGCGCAGCCGCACCAGGATCTTTTAGGGGTGCCAACATCAGATTATTAAGGTTTTTTTAAAATAATACAATACTGTTTTCTATGATTCAAGTAAATAAACTTAATATTTTCTTGTTAATTATATCCGCAATTTAAAAAAAATGATTATGAGTAACACAATACGGACGTTTTGCAACGTATTATAATAGAAGGCACGTTAAAAGAGTGAAATTGTCAACCTGCGGGTGTTTCTGACCACATATAAATATTATATACATTAACTAAATATATTCTTAATACTAATAAAAGGCTTTTCTGCGCAAGTTTACTCCATCTAAAATCACGTCTCTTGAATGAAAGAATGATGAAAGTCTTTGCATTTTATAAATATATATAAACTACTACTATTATGTACTTCAAGTCTCATCAAGAATTTCTTATCGAAAATCCAGCAACGTTTCATCGTAACGTAAAGAAAATGTATAACTAATCACCCAACCCTGCAATGTAAAGTCTGAAATGTTATATGCTCACATGTAGTGAAGGAACTTGCCCAGAAAAAGCGTGTTTACCTGCTCATTTTGCGGCGGGTCGTACTACCGGAGTACCCGGCATTTGAATCCTGCAAAACACCAGAATATTCAATGAGCTGCCAACCCTACAGCAGACAGCTTCCCGACGGATTTCTCGTGAGTTGAACGCACTGCTACAATGTAACGCACCTTGAAATGATACGTAAGCTATACTTAGAAAGATTTCTCGTACCGTAATGTTATGAAAACATCCACGAAGCGAATTTAGCAAAGGTGTTGGAAGTGAATACCGCACGAGTTTTGGTTTTTTATTCGATTACCGGAATTGTGCTTATTTAAGTTTAAACATCACCATCCGGAACGAGCACTGGTGTTATGTAAGCTTAAAACATTGAAAACTGTTCATCATCATCATCATTGCAGCCCAATTACTGAACTGTCCACTGTCATCATTACAGTCCACTGCTGAACGAAGGCCTCCCCTAATGATTTCCACGCGGACCGATCCCTTGCAGTTGACATCCATCTACTACCCGCCAACTTAACCAGAAAACTGTATGAACTATAGTTATTATTAACAAATTATATATTATTAAGTCACTTAAAGGGCTAAAAGCTATGTTCTTAAGCCCTATTCAGTGTGAAATCAGTTAAAAATGTTATTCGTGAGAAGTAAAGCCGACAAAGCTCACCGGATCAGCAAGTTGAAGTGGCAGCGCGCTGGTCACATAGGTCGTTGGCCGTGGGAGCAGACGCGTTTTGGAGTGGAGGACGTATCTTGTCAAGCGTAAGACTTACTCTGGCCCGATGGATCGATATCTTGCAATTTTTTGCTGGTGGAGGGCTGGCAAAGGGTTGCGGAATGGGGAGAGATCTATGGCTATATCAAGCAGTGGACTTCAATGCACCGAATAGAAGGAACATACGAAAAATATATATTGTTAAAAATAGTTAAGCAAATTATTTTACGATGACCTTTAGAACTTAGAGACTTTCGTCTTGGAAAGAGTTTATGCATATTTTTGCGTCTATATGAATGTGAGTCTATTCATAAAACATTCCAGTTACATTTATTTACTGCTTTTTGTTTGCTGTTAAGAATCAATTAAACTAACGGTTAATATACAGATGAACTAAATTTGTAAATACTTGTACTGTTTAGAATTAAACATATCGCTTCAAAAGCTCTTCTCTTAACCCTGGTAGCAAAGTCTGAAACCTGCTTACGGTCATAACGTGGTGTACCTAATCGTAAGGCTCAATATTGGTAGACGCCAGGGCCGACGGCTAAACGTCTCCAAAGCTATTTCGTTTTTTCTTTCGTCTCAGATACCGATAATTTAACATACAACATCTTAAAAATGCTTTTCACAAGTTTCTTTCCTCTATGTGCATTCCCCTCAGTATCAGAACCCGCCCGGATCAAGGTGTGAGCCGAATTCTAAATCCTTACTTAAGATAGAAACGTCACTAGTTTATTTGGAACTCTTTTCTTATTCCTTCTCTGTGCATGCAGTTAGATTGTGGAACTCTCTTCCATCTAGTATTCGAGACAGCCCTAGTATTTCAATATTCAAAAAACGGGTCAAGGGGTTCTATCTTCCTAGCTGAAATTATTTTTAATTATGTTTGTTTATATATATATATTAAATTTTGGGATGGTATGTATGTGTTTATATTTATATATCTATGTTAGTGTATGTATATATTATATGTTTGTATATTCATATATCAATGTGAGGTTTCAGGTAACAAACTTAGTTAAATATGTATTTATGTAATAGTTTCTTTGTGTAGTTGCGCACTTTGTCTGCCTGTCTCAGTATGTTTTTTTTTCCTGTTTAGGACTGCTGGAAGAAATTCCATTCGGAATAAGCAGTACCTTTGTACTTTTTTTTCTCACTATATATTGTTCTGACTATTTTGTATGTGTGCATAAACAATAATAATAATAAAACATTGACCGCCATAAAACCAATTACATACAATTAACACCTTAACCGATGTAGTTGCATATATTCAACAGACACAATTGATTGTCTATTGTGTCTGGAATCGGCGGTTCATAGGTTAAAAATGCTGTTTATATACCACTGAAGACTTACTCAATCGCGAACTCATTAATATTTTAATGCCTAGCTTGCATGGTCTTCGCTAAATCAGCCTTGAGATGACAGTGGAATAAAATACCATTGTCACAGGCCCTACCCGCGGCGGCCTTAAGAAACTTGCGAAACTCATTAATATTTATAATTCATGACATATTATCATCACTTCCCAACACAATATTTTAATTGAGTTTGTGACCTTTAATAACTACAAGAACGTACCGAACCGCCAGGTGGGGCCATAGTCACGAATCCCTGTAGGTTCGATCAGTCCCAATTCGCGTTAACGGCTCGACGCACCAAATTTCGCTTCTCCCTAACGCCTAAAACGAGGTTCGAGTCCCAGTTTGGGACGCTCTTAGGCTCGCTGCATAAACTTTTTTAGGCTGAGAGCCATTAGCGCTCGTCAATTGCTCGCGAAGCTTGCGGGGGCCATAGTCACGAATCCCTGTAGGTTCGATCAGTCCATTTTAACGTTACCGGCACGACGCACCGAAAAGCTGTTTCCCCCCAAACATATACCAGGTTAACTAGCCCCCTTTGCAACGCCTAAAACGAGGTACGAGTCCAATTCTTTTGTTTTTTATAACATAGAGAGGCAAACGAGCATGCGGTTCACCTCAATTATATTCTGTATATTATAAATGTAGAAACGTATGCCAACCGAGCCTTAAAAACGAACCGCCAAAGAGAATACAGTTTGTAGGCTCTTTGTTAAAGTAAATGTAGCATACATTCGAAATATGTGTATGAGTGCTGTCGCTGAATTTGGAACACTTTTTTCAGTTGTTTTGTGAATCTATACTTTTTACATCATTGGTTCACCTGATGGTAAGTGTTACTGCCGCCCACGGACATTTGCAACAGCTGAGGTCACAGGGATGCATTCATTCTGGGACGCTCTTAGACTTGCATAAACTTATTTAGGCTAAGATCCATTTGCGCCCGTCACTAGCGCAGTGGTGTGAAGGCCATCTGGCCTTTGACAATAAAAGAAAAAACTCTGAGATTCGCCGTGTTTATTATTCCCTTAAACATATACTTATTAAAAATTAATAATTTTAACACGTGACCTGAACAGGCAGGATACAAATCTTGTTATTATACTGGTCCAGCATACACCAACTGAATCCATAATTCTGCATAAGTCAGAATAATCGGCCGAATAATGTTGTCCTTATTAATTTAATAACTGTACACTTGTCGGTAGCCATTTACAAAGTACGCGTTATGAATATGATACAAGAATAGCTCTTGGCAGGAAATCATGTTTGCCCCATGGACATTGAACGATGGTGCATAAGCAACTATCGCTATGACCGTTTATCGGATGGGTGACATAAAAATATCATGTTGAATCTTAGTTACGTTATGCCCTTTGACCCTTAATAAGGCGTAACAGAACTCCTAATTAGTCTTCGAACTTAACAAAATGGGCATAAGTTCGAAACATGGTGACAATAAACTCGTGTGAGATAGCAGATAAAAAATAAGCCAAATTAAAAATGGTAGACTTATGTGCAGCGGCATAGGATCTTGAAACATCATAAAATCTTTGAAATATATATCTTCTAACAAAAATGTTTTTCATAAGCATTGTCATAGCGAAATATTTAAATGTAAAAGGAAAATCATGAAAAATGCATTTCCTGCTGTGACAGTTCATTTAAATTCATATACGTAGCAGATGGTAGACCATTTTCAGATTTACGCATTTCCTTGAATATGACAATAAAGATAGACATCATAGTGTTTATGGTTTCTTTGAAATGCAAACGCAAAGTCGAGAAGCTATAACGCTACTTGCAAGAATTGTGTAAAACTAATAGAATTTTGTAAAGGTTACAACGTTAATGTTTTATTTGAAATCGAAGGCAAAACCGTAGGACATCGGTCCAAACTAGAAGATAAACACTTCAAGTATACTTATATTGTGTTTATTATGCAATACCATAAAGCGGATATTATTTTAATGCAAACTGTGTTTATTTCCCAAATATACAGCGGGAAAAACAAATGAAATCTCATTGAACGTAGCGGCTGAAATTGTCGAGCGGTGCTCAATTCAATAAATGATAGTTTTATTTGTGTTAACAAGCTTATATTTATTGATTGAACTACAAAAAACGCCTAGCATGGTTTTCGCTAAATCAGCCGTGAGATGACGGTGATATATAAATAATATAATACATAAAAAACACAGGCCCTACCCGCGGCGGCCTTAAAAAGTGGCTTATAAACGAAACGTTTAGCGAAGAAAGAAAACCTTTTGTAAGGAACTGCAATCTTAAACCCGGCCGCAAAGACTGATTAGAGAATATGGTAAAACAATTTATTATTGACGACCCATCTGGTGTAATGGTTGAGCAGCTGACTATTACACCAAGGGTTCCGAGTTCGATCCCTAGGCAGTACAAACATGTGTGTGCATGAACATGTATGTTTGTATAGGTCTGGGTATTTTCTATGTACTTTATGTATGTTATAATATTTTGTGTGTGTATTCACAAAAAGATATCTTTATAAGTATCAGTTGTTTAGTATCCATATTACAGGCTAATGCTTAGTTTAGGGCTAGATGGTGCTGTGTAAAGTAAATATTTATTTATATTATTATAGAAAAATAGGTTCAAAATCCAGAAGTAGACTGTTACGAGCTATTAAGTAAGTTTAGTTAAATTTCCGGTAAATGTTCTTCTTATAGCACCTTTAGCCTGACAGCTGAAGAGTGCCCAAATAATTAAATTAATAACAAATAAATTCAACTAACAACGACGTGAAACGATTTCCTTCATTCGTCCCTACCTCGTTTCGTTTACTGCAGTTAAATGTTCATGGGTGATTATACGAGTTTCAGTAGAATAAATTTAATTTGCAATAAAATCGCAACAAGCAGCTGCAAGCGCAACTTAGTTGCAAAAGGCATCGGGTTGTAAATTATAATTTTTATAGTTCTACACATGGGGGCATTTTCATACTTAAGCAACGATTATAGAGTAATCACGCTATTTTTTCACGTATTTTTAAAGGTGCCTTAATGCTTTCGTCTGTTGAGATACTAAGCGATTCATACGTGAAGATACTATGCGGTATAAGTTGCGCTCAGTTGGTTACCTAAGTAGCAATGAAAACTGTTAAATTATCCGAACAAAAAAGACAATATTTAACAGCACACGGATAGACTGTTTGATTAAGAATCTATTATATAGGTGATAAGCCGAGTCGTGGTGATGAACCGTGATATGCATGTGCGAATGTGTGGGTACAAGTAATTACATAAATTAAAAAGTAAAAAAAGCGGTGGACACCATCCCAGTAACAATGATATATTTTTTTTATGCTGCCGACAAACTGTTGCACAGTTTGGCAGAAGGCAAAGTATTGTATAATGTGTACTTTTTTGAAGAAATAAATAAATTAAAAGTAATCTGATAACAAAATTACTTTCACAAGTTTTTATAAAGGTATTAATAATTCAGAGTTCTCTTATTCCGAATCATTCAAGATTATTTTTAGCCGTTCGTTCAATCTGTAAATGCGTACAAATTAAGCGTCATAAAAAAAAAATCATAGCTCTATAAATCATCTCTAGATGAAAGAAATTTCATAATGAGCGAATGATATTTTTGTATAAACCCTGTGATACAAATAGTAGGGTTAATTGCATTTGAATTTTGTTCACCCAACTAACCGATCGGCAACCACTCGCTCATTAGTTCACACCTCTATAGAATACAACAAAAATAAATTTAAAATAAGAATATTAAGAATTCATTGCAAGCTCAATAAAACTGTCAATTACAGGTGACAACAAAATGACAAAAACTTGCGGTTTAATTAACAATAAATAAACTCCCACAGTGTGGGAATATGTTTACATATTTTTATGTCACTGTGAAAAGATATCTTTACACTTTAAGGTAGCGTTCGATCAGTAATGTGGGAAATTATTTAAATTACTATTACATATCAAATAAAATTCGTGTGTCTGTTTGTAATATTGATAGATACAAAAATTTTTCTTCGTGCGTATGAATACATATACGGTACATATGTCAAAATATATATTTTTAAAATTTTTGTCTGTCTGTTCCGGGTAAACTCTCTGAACGGGTTGGACCGATTTGGACCGGACTTTTTTGGCAGGTAGCTCATGTAATAAGCAAAACATAGGCTTCTTTTATTTAAGACAACACTCTTAATATTGGAAAAAAAAAGCAATGCTATACCGCGCGTTGCCTGGGCTGTGCGCTTTTACGTTATGTTATACTGCTGGGAATTATCACTAGGTGGTAGATTCGATACTGAGTCGTCTAGGTAGGTACCACCGCAGTGCCGGATATCATCCCGTGAAACGGAAGTGTTATGCACTTTTGTGTTTCGAGATGAGGGCACTGTAGCTAGTGAAATTACTGGGTAAAAGAGACCTAACATCTGTTGTCTCGGGTGACGGGCGCAGTGCGGCATTGATGGATAATAATAACTGTCTATCAGTTGTTGGTCTCCTTTAATGCCGCTCTGTCATGGTCTGGCGTATCACTTACCGTCAGGTAAACGTCCAGACCGTCCTGTACACTTATAACATAAAAGAATATATAATCTTATACCGCGGGTGCAGGGGCGTCTTTTCCTTTGGAGGCGGGTGTGCGTTGAACACGGGCGCCGCGGTGGTAGGGGCGCCGAGCGCCGCTCGCATTATGAGTTCCTCCGAGGACCGCGCGCTTGCTAGGGGCGCTAGGGTAATGTTTGCACACGGGCGCCACATGATCTCGAGACGGCCCTGCGCGGGTAATACCACGGGGAACAGCTAGCAATGGTATAAAGTATAACGCCTACCGCGAGCGAAATTCGCAATTGATACACAAATTGGTACAGCGAAATTGGCAATTGAATGACTATAAAAGACATCAACAAACGTGCCCAGAGCAGACGTAGAGACACGTCTTATTTAAAAGGCATTTATTAATTTGACGACCCATTTCGTGTAAAGGTTAAGAAATCGGCTACTTTACCAAGGGCTCCGTGTTCAATCCCCGGGCAGTACAAACATTTGTGTGCATGAATGTGTCTGTTTGTATTGGTGTTTCTATGTTTGATATTATGTATGTAAATTCAAAACAAAAGTATGTTTATACGTAGTTAAGAATCCATATAACAGGCTAATGCTTAGTTAGGGGCTGGATGGCGCTATGTGTTTGTCCGTGTATATTATTTATTTATTAACATAACTTACATGTAAAACGAACGAAATCATCAATCTTTATTTAACAAATAAACTGTTGTGGTCTACTGTAGGACATCCAGCCCTCAGGTTCCCCAATCCAACATTGCGAAAGACGTCGGTCGTTGCTAAGACGTAGTCTCCAGGGTATCACGATTGTAAAATATATTCGGTTAATGAATTATTTTGTATAAGAAAGGTTAATTATCGGATGAAATTAGAAGTAACTCAATTAGAACACTTGATACTTCATGCAGTCGGTAGGAACTGTTAGGCATTGCACTAAGATACATAGTCAACTTTATTACACACACAAAATATTTTATATGTTTCAACTATAAAAATGGATATCCATTTTTGGGCAGTTTTACCACTCAATAGCAATTCCTCAGACAATCTACCACTAAGTGGAAGGAGACAGCTGGTAGAAGTGTTATGTAAACAAGAAAAAAACATGTCATAAAAAATATAACTTTTATAAAATAGCTGAGGAACTCCACAATCCCAAATTATGAATCCTTATATTTTTTCTTCCATAAATCTAGTGGGGAATAACGCTAAACATAAAAGCACAGATAAAATAAATACAGGCAGTCCTCGACTTACGTCGTTTCGATTTACGTTGTTTCAAGTTACGTCGAACAATGTTTTTATTCTATTCCTCAAACATACGTCATTTGTTTCGATTTCCGGCATAGGAGAATTCACTTGTCGCAAGGTCAATGTCTAAGGCTCCTAATTTTGAGAGCAGTTTTAATGTTAATAACAAAATTTGTGCAGCCCATCAGTGTTACCAATTTAATTACATATTATAGTTTTATGATAATTATTTAAATTAATAACAAATAAATACCAAAACAAAAATACATTTAAGAACTTACTTTTGGTAATAAAGTATTATCCTTTGTTATCAATGCAGTTTTATCTCTAAATTTAGAGTCCGTATGGATCCCTTGAGTTTTACACTGTAACATATGGAAAAAATTTGTCTCGACTTACGTCGTTTCGAAAAACGCGATTTTTCGAGAACCTAACATGCCATAAGTACGAGGACTGCCTGTATACTATATAATATACTATATAAAGTAAATTCGACATAAAAGTATGAAATAGTCGTAGCCCGTAGGTAGTAGCTGAACATATTGAATTATATTCCGCGTCTTTTGTTTATTTTCTACAAACAACTTATGCACTATTAGGCCTTCGTCGTTTTCCGACAATGAAGGCCTAATAGTGCATAATTTCCTCGCTCAGATTGTCACTTTGTTCGCAATATTCGCTCCACATATGGTAGCTTTGAACAAACCGTTAATTATTGGCACAGTCCTACTAATTATTATTTTCGATTGTTTTTCTATACGATGATGGTTAATTATTGTTCTTGAAGTTAATTTTGCGTGTATTTGCTATTTTGTTTTTCAAACAAAGTTGGCTTCTGATGTGTTGAACAATGTATGTGGCTTGGTTATTAACCACAAACAATCAGTATTTGTTTTAATGTTTGGTTAAATTTATTAACATTAGATCAGTATTACACACTTCATGAGGGGCGTCCTGAATCTACGGAGACACATCACAGAATTCCTAAAGGAACGATTCAAACTAAACCATACTTATGGATCACAGTATTAAGGTGCAAAGTGTAGTGCTTTAGTTATCACACAGAAGGGCACAGGAAGAAGACGCACCGTGTGTACAATATACCGAGTGGTCAATAGAATTTCCCATGCAATTAGCGGTATACTCCTTCGCAGGTCCATCAGTGAGACATATAAATATGAACTGCATGTAAGAAGAATTGACATATTTTACATCAAACTTTTCAAAATAGTCTCATTTCGGATGAATCGATGCAGGCTGAACCACCTGATTGTATAACAAAACTTTTCTTCCATGGGCACGATAAGTCGTCGTACCCGGCTACTAGATTTAGTAGGCATTAACACCCACCAATTTGCGTATGCGGTGGTTTAAAACCTTAAACCCGTTTTCCCATGCCATCCAGAAGGACCTGTGGTCTACAGTGGAGTATTATCTCTATTCTCTGGTTGGTGGTGGTTTGTTGATCATCATTATCATCAGCTCATTCTAACATCCCCACCGAGGGGCACGAGCCTACTCGTAAAGGGTGTATAGGCCTTAATCGTTTACGGGGGCCCAGTGCGGATTGGCCAACTGCACGCACAACCTTTGAATCTGCGCAGCTTTCCTCACGTTTTTCTTCACCATAAGAACGTCGGAAAACATTATAAATAATTGCAAAAATTCGAATTCACAACAAAGTATACAAAACTGCATAAAATCTACGATGACTGATTGTTAGTGACGGCCTTGGGTTTGCCAATGTAAATATACCATACATTGTTTTTATGTAATGTAGTAATTACTTACATAGCACTATACAATTACTTAGATCAACGATCAAACCACGGGTTAATGAAGCGGAAGGCGCTTGATGACTCAATCAAAATAGGCCTAGTATTAATACAATGTAAGGATTACCTAACATAGCAAAAAAAATTGAATCATACAATTTGAATTGGCTAGAATTATATTTAACTGCAATCAGAACTTGTATCAGTTTTATAATGTAATGGTTACCTCTTTATAATGGTCAGCGAGGCGAATCTGCGTGCACATTTCTGGTTACGTAATATCTAAATTGCAACCTCTGTCGATTGAACTCAACGTATATTTAAAAACTCGATCGTCTTACCTAATAATATACAATGTAAGCTAGGTCATATAACATGCCTAAGGAGGGGTCATCCATATATTCATGTGAATGAATTTCATGATTTTCTGCTCCTCCCCCCATTTTGTCACAGCTGGTCATATTTTAAAATTAAAAAAGACGTCATTTCATTATCGAAAGTCAATAGTAGGAAATTCAGACTTTTTCAGAATTCCAAGCAGTACTAAAGCAAAATGAGCATTATTTTATTTATTTCTTGTTTTAATTACATATTTTTACAGGTTCGCGCATAAGAAACATATTTGCAATTCTTTTAAAACCTTCATAAAATAAATTCATTGCAATTCAAATAAATGAGCTCATTTTTTATTATAAAAATAGGTGCTCTATTTCTATCCTCCCGCGACATTGCATTCATAACTAATGTGATTGCCTGCTTAAAGCAGTAGGTATTTCGTTTAATTTATGTTTTTTCAACATCAAAAAGTATAATTTAGTGAAAAACGTATACTGTCGAAAACAGTATAGTTGGCAACCCTAGTCAGTAGTCAAATGAGATAAAAAAGACAAAACGCCAGGTACAATGCGTTTAATCAAAGGGCTTTCGGCGTGTAGCACTGTAGACAGAGTACTATACACAGATATACGAGTGGTTCTGAAGTCAATTAGGAGAGTTATTATTTTAGTATGTACTTATGTAGATAATAATTACATTTTTAATGTCACAAATTCAGCCTTTCCAACGCTCTTGACACAAAATGACACACTTCGTCGACTCCCCGTCGAAGTCTATTTATATTGGTCTAGGTGTTTCTATGTATAATATGTACTTATTTACAAAAAAATTACCATAAGTATGTCAGATGTTTAATGTCCATATGCTTTAATATGGATATTAAACGTTCGGGGCTAGATGGTATTGTGTGGATGTCAGTGTATATATATATATATATATATATATATATATATATAATTTAATAATGGCGTCGACATTTTTGTAATTTTGACACTTGAATCAATTATTTACCTTGCGTATAACGTCAATTGACGTCCCACTGCAGAGCATATATGTTCCTGCACAGCATCTCTAAAGAGAGATTAGACCAAAACCCACCACGCGGGCTCAATGCGGATTCGTGGGTAACAACAACAATCAGTAAGTCGGATAACAAAGTGATCCTACAAAGGCTTTGGTTTTTCTGAAGTACTGAACCCAGAATATATGGTAAACCCTGAGGCATATATAACTTATAAATTATGTCACTAAAATAAAATAAAAAAATGGTTAATTCAATTTAGGTCCATAAAGAATACTTAAGAATGTCAAATGAAGCTAAGAAACTCAGTAGTTACTCTTTTCAAAGAACATTGTTTTGTACAGCATTATATTATAACCTTCTTATATTGAATAAAAAACCCATAAAAAAAATATTTCGCAAGCACTTTTATAGCTTTATAATAACACAAACAACACGCAAAAGATCTACCTTCGCATCGCACTACCTAGGTAATAATGAATTTATTCTTGAAATTCCGTAATTTTATGGCAGCGAAATGCAATTTATAGTTGCACCTATAAAACTATATCAAAAGGTAGTAAAATGCAACTTTGTTGCTGGAAAGTATGCCTCAGAATACCGGGAAGCGAACATCAAATATGGACATTATGCCGTATAAACCAATCAGTGGGATAGGGTTGAAATAATAAAACAATAGATTTCATCGTCAGTTCCATAGTGTTAACATTAGATCTAATCAATAAACTAGCCTATAAAGTCCCATTACCGGGCACAGGCCTTCTCAGACAGCAAACCTATGGTTATCATGAGCTATAACCACCACTAAATGAAAGTGGTTATTTCCTGAATTTTAGTCTAACCTAATCTTAAGCATGGACGTGCCACCTGCTTTCAAAAGCTCTGCGGTAATTTCGTCCTCCCCGGGAGCTTTATTACGCTTAAGCTGTTTCAAAGCCATCATAATCTCGCACAAGGTGACCCCCAGGATATCGGGTTAACTTAGCTCTCCGGTCTTCGGGTAATTTTAAAGCGGGAATATTTGTAGCGGTATATAACTCGCTATAGAATTCCTAAAAATCTTAATCAAAATCTCTGGTTTGGATGAGACTACATTTCCATCGGTGGACTTCAAACTAGTCAGCTGGCTTTACCAAACTGACTTGTTCCTCGCAAATACCTTGGATCGCTGAGTGATAGCTATCGGTTTTCACCCTGGTGACCACAGCGACGTCGTTAAATATAAGTCTTCTGGTGGTCATGATGAAGTCAATCTCATTTTGATTGGAACCATCGGGACTTAATTAACTCCCTCTACGGCGGCTTCTTGAAATAAGAGATCATCATAAAGAGTCCTTTTTCCCATTAAATCGGCCAGCCGCAGTGCCCTGGGGTTACGATGTCCAAATCCATAATGGCCTACTTTCAACTCACTATGGATGTCTAGCCTTGCGTTGAACTCCCATACGACCGTAAAGTGTCATCACATTGGTATAAAGCTTAAAAAGAAAACATGAACTTAAGGGTTAGCACGAAGGAACCGGAAATAATACGTTTCATCACCTGGGGTAAGTGATAATGATGTATGGCAATTCTTTTCTTATCTTATGTAATTTACTGTTTTATAAATGAAATTTATTACAAAACTTAAACCACCCAGAAGAATTTCTCTCCTAACTCTCGTCACCGTACATTTGTTAGCTCACACGTACAGCACTCGATATCTTTACGATCCCTGTTGCACTTACCCAGTGGCCATGCGCCTCGTTCCGACCCAATCAAAGTAAGCAGCCTGCACAAAAGTCACGCGCTTGCGTTCTGAGTCCATAAAGAGTGCTGGGTTTACTGCAGGCCGAAACGTTCCGTCGAAACGAGCCAACGTTTTTAAAGGTTTTAAAGGAAAACTTCTTTTATTGCAGCCAGCCGTAAAGGCGCGGATTTTACGAGCGGGAGTGGTGGGGTGATTAATAAGTTTTAATTAGCCAACGCGACGGTCCGGCGCAGCCGATCCGGGGAATCGGAACTGGATAAGTTTGCAGTTTAATTCAAACTATCACGTACTAGCTGTCTGTCGGCGTCTATCAAAATCCAGGTAAATATCTCTGATCTAAGTACACTTCCTAATATGGACGATAGGAACAGTAGATGTCATTCGGCTCAAATTCAAGAAAAATATTAATCATCAGCTCATATAACGTCCCCACCGAGGGACACGAACCTACCCGTTAAGGCGTATAGGCCTTAGTCATCCCTAGTTACTTTAAGGTATATGATACCGCCTATATGTACGTTTATCCGACGCTTTACGTGAAGGAGAACATCGTTAGGGTACTTGCGCATGCCTACGTAGAGATCAAAGGTAATGCGTATAGTCAGCCAATCAACACTGGGCCCACGTGACGACTAAGGCATACCCTTCACGGGTAGGCTCGTGCCGCTCAGTGGGGACATACAGTGAGTTGGTGATGATGACACTTTTTATATATGGCCATCAGGACACAACGCCTATCAAGTATCTCCTGCGGTAATTATTGAAAGATTAAACCTAGTGCAGTATTACAATACGTTGCCAATGCAATTTGAGGCACTGTGTTGCGAGAGCGGCCGTTAAACACAGCTCCTGGTCTCGAGCAATAGTCCCTTATACGAGGACTTTGGGTGACTTTACGACGCAACCCTGGAACAGGGCTGCCAATTTGCATGATGCTGAAGTTATAAATATCCCACCAAAAACATTCTGTAAAAAACAAGACAAGTCTCGATGGAGCTGCTTCTTTATCTCTAAAAAGTAATGAAATCTAGACAAAGTCGTGCTAAGTCTTAAGTTCCTAACTGCGATTTCATTATTATTATTATAATTAATGTTGTGTGACTTGGCCGTTGAAGGGTACACAAGGGAACAAAACCAGCTACATCATGACACTATTAAACCAATCTGTCGCCAGAACCGCTACCCATTGACGATGTAAAATTGTCACTTGGAAAACAGTTATTCAATAATCAGTCGATTGTAGGCTTGATAAAGCCACTAACGTATAAATAATGTAGAGGTCACTAGGTCTATTCATCAAGGTGGTATGGAACTAGTACGAATACTTCGTCCGTGACAAAAACGATAGAGAATGCAGAGTGAGGCCACATCCCTACGCAAACCCATAGGGTCAAGCTTTTCGGGGATAGCAGGATCGTTGACGATTCGAGATGCTCGTCTTTAGATACGGTCAAAGGGAAGAAACTGGTACTGAGGCGTTCCCGCCCAAAGATGAGATCAATATAGCGTAGACAGCCCTAGGTTGAAACGCGACTCAACGTTTAAGGAGACCAGGTTATGGATCGGTCTGGCTGTAAAACTCAGCCTTATTAACAGACACAATTTCCTACTTAATTTAAACATTCTTCATTCACACATTACTTTAAAAAATACCGGTATAATAAACACATACAGGTATCGCATTCAACGACAAAGTTATGGTTATGGTTAAAAGACTTCAGACAAAATCTTAGTCACAAAAAGCACGACAACAGGTCAAGAATGATCTTCTTAACATTGAAGGCCGGCAACGCATTTCAGTGCCTCTGGTATTGCAAATGTACATGGGCGGCGGTGTTACTTACCATCAGATGAGCCATTTGTTCGATAGCCTGCTATAGCATAAAAAAAATTAAACAAAAAATTAGATTACTGATCGATCATACACAAGGCTTAATAAGAACAATGTCTAGTGAGTTATACCATAATACAAAACCATAACTATCTTGATGTATCTTTCTCTTGAACCTGCAACCCGCTGCTAGAAATAGGTCTCTTACATTTTACGCAAGATGTCCAGAGACTCCGCTTTCCTCATCCAGCCTTAACCAGGGACCTTTCGCAAGTCGGACCGAAGATCGTCCTAAGCTATGCTTCCCAAGATGCGGTTTCCACTCATGAACTTGTCTGGTCTAACGACCACCGGTTCTGCGACATACGTGACCGGCCCACTGTCACTCATCTTACAAATCCGGCTACTTGATACAATAACAATTTCATCTTCCAGCAAAAATAAATGACACGTAAAAGAAAAAATGCCATTCAGTTTTAAGCTCTCGAGTGAGATTTCATTATTTTTCACTCGCCACACAGTTCGATAGTTGCAAGTAATTGGCCAGCCACAAGTGCGAAGTCGCCGCTAAGCGTAGTTTATTAGGGCCCATCTGAGACACACATAAACCCCATTTATGACTCTCAACGTGTGTTCTCTGAGATCCTAATTGGGAACGACACAACAGAGAAGCGACTGGACGCAAAAATGGCCTCGACTATTGTCCGTAAAGTTTTATGACTATATTTAGGTGTCAGAAACAACTACCATTATAGACTTGCGCGCCATTAACACGGACTGGATTTTCTCTTGAGTTGCCGATGCACTAGTAATTGGTAAGATGTTTGTGGATACATTATTTGTACGAACTTAGATATGCAACTTTTGTTAAACTTACTAATTAATGGCTCGAAAGACTTTGAGACACAAAATTTACCACTAATTATGGCAAAGATCTCGAAAGGATGAGGGCTCGGTGGCGTAGCGACAAGTACGTTCGATTGGCATAGTTAACATTCACACTAAAACTTTTACTGTTAACTTATAACGTCATTTCAAATTTAACATATTTGGCACAATTTATGTTATTAAAGCTCGTCGCGTGATTTAACTTATTAACTTCTTTAGTTTTAAATTTTATTAGGCAGCAAGTAACTATGAGTACTTAATATTGTAACTTAATGTTATAAAGTAACAAAGTTTTTTTTTTTAGCGCATTTAAATAAAAGCTTGTTTTTGAAACGGTTTTTTTACCCCAATTTTTGAACTGATGGGCACGTTAAAATGTCATAAATACGATATGATCAAATTGCTTAAGTTTTTAAATTGTTATGTTCTATTTTTAATGTTATGGTTTGTTATTGCTTCTTTCTTCCGAAGCGTCTCATCAATTTTCAAAATACATTAAAGGTAAAACACATCATCATACATTAAACCACATTAGATACCTAAATTTGAGAATAGTTCACGCAAATGTTTCTAGTTAACGCAAATAACATTGTACTGTATTTTAGTAACATAATTTGAATCCTTTCACAACAAACAAAACAGACATTAAAATATATTAAAACAGGTTATGTTTCGTGGAAAATAGGCATAGCGATCACCCAAAGAAAAATAAGTAACCTATACAAGATGGTTATTAAAATTGACATCGTAAATTAAGCTCGAACAACATGTATCGTTCTAAGATAATTCCGTACGAGGAACTTTTACGGCGCTCGCATCGGCGACAAGATAAATAGCATATTTCATACGTTCAGTTAACGCCAAATGCCTGCAGGAGCATTACTACACATTTTCCATAAAGTAGTGGCTCGTAAAATTGCACATATGTTTACCGGGACTAGGTGCAGCACCTTAAAAGCATTGGTAATATAACAAAACGTCTGAACCGAAATTGCCCATAAAAGTCGGACGGCGTTTTCTAACTAAAGCCATGAAACTGAAACGCCGGAGGAATTTACAATGCCCGAGTCTACATTTAACGTTCGTGACGTACGTCTCGTTTAATTAAAGTGCTCCGAGCTGTACCAGCTTAAAAACTGGAAACTTGTCAACACAATTGTTTCTATGTATGACTAATGCTAAAATAATAAGTACTTTATTTCTAGTTAAAGTTTTATAAAAACATTTTGATGGAGTCTTCCCAGTAATGACATACTTGTATTGGAAAGACACACTTCTTGCCTAGGTTTCTAAATATATTTTTATTACACTTGTTACAAAATTACAAACTAAGCATAAAATATGTGTGGTTTAATTCTAGATTTGTGGCTATTAACGTGTTTCCCACGATTCCGCCAACAAATATTTCACTACTTTTACATTTGTCAAGCGATAAGTTTTAATGGCTTAAGTCGTCACTTGAACAAACAATTGAAACAAATACTTTTATGAAAACCGCATCGAAATTGCTTCAGCCAAACGCGAGATAATCACGTGCGATAGAGAGTTCTTAGTGTTTTCTTTATAATATTAATAAGGTCATCCGTAGGGGTGATAGAAAAAGAGTGACTAGTATAGCCCGTAGAGTCAATAAGTTGAAATGACAATGAGCAAAGAACATGACTAGAAAACATAGACAACCACGTAACGGAAACAAACCCTTAGCTAACTAACGAGTCCACGAAAGTTAATAGGAGGGGTATTTGTCCAGCAGTATCCTAACTATGATGTAATACCTAATGATGTTCATAATATATGCACGTTCATATAAATACAATAAATTACAAGATTAGCAGGGTAGCAACAGCAGGGTTGTCACTTAACAAAAGTAAAGTGTTCTTCTTTCAAAACAATTCACTACGGACACCTTCAGCTTAATTATCTACTTCAAAGACGCTATAAATCTCCATCTTCATTCGAAAATCAACTATACGAACTTAGCGTAGTACCTCTCGCCGAGAGTGTCGAGTAGAACGTTCGCCATTTTCCATTAGTGCCAAAATTAAAATTTTACGTCCCCAGTGAACTGCCGTGCTAATAAATTCTCTACTGTGAACTAGCGCCGGAGCAACCCGGGCGCTCATTCCGCCATTAACGGAACGACTGACATCTGCGATGTGACTAAAATGGCGCGGGAAATTAGTGTTTGTTCTTTTTTAAACACAGCCTCAGTTTTTATTTTCGGCCAGGTGTCAAAGTATTGGTAAGTTGTAGTCAAGAAAGAGCAGATAATTTCATTTAACCGAATACTGAACAAGCTTGTTGATAGAGAGTTAAAACACATAGACATGCCGTGTGGAAATGCCTGTTACTTCGCAATTTATGACTACGCCAAAGTTTTCACAGAAAAATAAAATAAGTTAAATTAATTATGTTTGGAAAAAAACGTTTAAAAAGGTCAAGTATTATTAATTCATGGAATAAAAAGTATTTTAGCAAACCTCAGAAATCAAGAGCGATAAAACAGTTCAAGTATTTAAAAACGATCAATTTACCAGTAAAATTATTAGCATGAGTTTTATGGGTACAGAATTAGGTATTTTGTATAGTATGGTCAATGAAGAAGGCTATATAAGCAACTAAGTTATTGCGTCACTATTAAGTGAATTTAAGATATACGTGCGCCCACCATATTAAATTTTCCAAATCACATACAAAATGTTTCACCACCCGTGATCATATTTAAAAAACTCTTCATTCGAGCATTTTATGGGGTTCTAAAACTAACTAACCACTCTAGGAAATAACTTAACTGAAACCCACACGGAACCCAGATGACATTATGTCTGCGTTACGAGGTCGGATGTAAAAACCTTATAACCGAATACTCCCATTTTACGGCTGGAATATATTTACGGGAATTTGCTTCTAGAAATTGCACGTAAATCCAGCCAGGGCAGAATTTTCATTACTGTCTGGGATGCCCGACAGGGAAAATTATGAAGTATTTTCATTATTGTTCGTAAAATATTAGTGATACTTATCACATGAAGTGCACAACATATTTTTTAAATTCATTTAATGAATTATCCATAAGTTGTTTTAGACGTCATGCTATTTCTTTTAAATTTAACAAGATTTTGTTTTTCATCCCGTACGTACAAAGGTTTTATAGGTATTGAAGTAAAACTACAAAAAAATCATATTTTACTCTTGAGGCCCGAAAAAATTAAACTTCAGAATGGAAATAATCTATCACAGGCACGGAGTACAACTTAAACTGAGAAGAATCCGAGAAGAAACTTAATAAGGGCTATACATATTTGTAATTCATATATTTCAATGATAAGTACATATTAGAAATATTTGGTACCTGTTAAGTATCTGTGTGTGTCGGGATGGGCGCGTCAATCAAACAGCGAGTCCGTTACACACTGGCATCTTTATTCAAGTTGTCCTACCGCCCGGTCGGGACGCAGCCCGCAATGGTACCCACATATATAACATCCCTTCCCCATAGCGAACGATAGTACTAATAACAATAACAATTCAAAACCTAATCTAACTAAATCTAATTATTAACTAAGTTGGTGTGGAGAAGACTGGCTTATAGCTAGTCGTCTCCGAGTGGTCGTAGAAGGCGGCGGGGTGTGTGCCGAGGCCGCCGCGGGCTCTGCGCCGCACTCCCGCCCTTCCCCGCGGGAGACGCCGTCGGGGCGCTCGACTCGCCCGACGGGGACACGTCCGCCACCACGTCAGGGTCCCATTGGCGCTCGTTACTTGCTAACAAGTACCATCTAGTCTTATCTGGTCCACGTGCCTTGTCAAGTCACAATTTAACTGTGGCACGTACACTACGTACACAACCCGGCCAATTTTGTCCTTCACCACACCTTGAATCCAAGAAAAACTTTTTAATGTTTGTATTACTTGTGATCCACACGGGTCGTTCACTTTAAAATTTCTTTCTTTACCTTTATAGTACTTAGCCTGTAAACACTGATTATCTGACGGTTTGAGCGAGTCATCGTCACTTCGTCCAGAGCACCTTCCTCTACGTATTTCACTTTACCCTCGCTAGGGCACATTTTACGAAGTGACCCTTCGTATTGCACTTTTTACACTATAATTTTTGTACCGGCACTGATTAGCTAAATGATTAGCGTGTCCGCACACCGAACATTTGTCTCGCCTGGAGATAGCGAACACGCCGAGGGTAGAAGCCGCCCGCGCCGCTCACGCCGCCACCGCTCCCGCTGCCGACGCCTGGCGCGCACACCGCACGCTCTCCGCTAGCTCGATGGCCTTGGCGAGGCTCAGCTCCTGCTGATCCTGCGCGAACAGCTTGTCCCGCTCGTGTCCAGCTCTTCATGCCCATGATGAACCTATCAATAGGCCTCCTCCAGGTTCTTAAATGCACAGTGAGCAGCTAATCCCCTAATCCTCGCTGCCCATTGAGTGTGACTCTCTTCTGGTCGTTGCGTAGCTGAATAGAAGGTGAACTTCTCCGCAAAGCCAAACCTTTTTGGTGTGAAGTGTCTGTCTAACAGCACCAGGATTGCTTCGTAGTTTATTTCTTCTAACTTCTTCGGCAACGCCAGATCGCTTGCTAGTTTGAAGGTTGACTCGCTTAACGACGTCAACAAAATCGCCCGCCGTCTTACATTCGCCTTGTCACTTTCGGCGTTATGTCGTTCGCAATAAACCATTGCGATAACCGCGACTTGAAGCTGTTCCACTCCTGAGTGTGGTGGTCAAAGGTGGTAGTACTCCATAAGTTAAAGACATTTTTGCGTAAGTATCGAATTATCCTCGTCGCCACTTTTAAGTATCTGTGTGTGTCGGGATGGCGCGTCAATCAAACAAGCGAGTCCGTTACACACTGCATCTTTATTCAAGTTGGTCCTACCGCCCGTCGGGACGCAGCCCGCAATGTACCCACATATATAACAGTACCTAATAAATACAAGCATAATTACTAGTAGTCTGTAATAATAAAGCAAATCATATGTGTGATTTCACATGGAAAATTTAGAGTAGCAAATGAATCCGAACACCAAAATCATGGTGTAACAAACTTATCCTAGGAACAAGTTCGTTACATTTACCAGGAAAACATAACGAACGCAGTTCTAGTCCAGAAGCTTTTCAATCCGAGACGCAATAAAATATGCATCCCCCGCAAGACACATAAAACTTGCAACGACAATGAATTCCTGAAAAAGATAATACCGCTAGCGTCATCTCTTTATAACCGGGTTAGAGTGAGCGGGACAAAAGATTCGGGACAATAAAAGTTTGATAGGATCCGCCGGAATCCACGGTATCGGACATAGCCGGGTTTACTATCGGGACGCGAAGCCCTGTATCGCCTTTATGTGCGTTTTAAATTTTCAACTATTTTTGTGCACCCTTTGTTTCACGTTTTTGTAATATATCTTATCGAGTAGTTAATCAGGTGAAACAATCAGAATGATTGTTTGTCAGAGGTATCAGACCGCCTAAGTAATGGCTTGTGACTCGGATTTTCAATGTCAAAGTCTAAAATCATTTATTTAATTTATTAAGCATCTGAAAGGCACTTATGAACGTCAAATGAAGTTAATCTGTTCGGAATACACCTTGAACTGAAAACAATCTAGAACGAAACATAGCAAGGGCTTAGTTTTGTATGTAACGACCGCCAAATTTTCAGCCTATAGCGTGGGACGCTACAGGGCATATGTATGGCCCTGCAAAAAATATTTATAAAGATGGGTAAATCGAAATTAATCGAACGGAATATAAACCAAAGCAGGGCCCAGACAAAACAGACAGTCGGTTGTGGGACACAATTATCGGGTGACCGCAATGCCTGAACAAATTCAAGCCCGTCCCGTTGATTGTTTTCCGAACATGAGTTTATTTGTGGTTACCACTTTCCAAACTTGCCCGCAAACTGTCCGGTGCATTTTAATTAAATTTAAACCTTATTACCGACACGTGAGTTACTGTTTAGCAAAGCGATCGCGGTGACCCCGAAAATTGTGAAGCGACAGACGAAGCCGCAACGTGCTGAAGTTGTTTACATCTGGTCAACTTGAAGTTGTCTTCGGTTAGATGTGAGACGTTGGCGGGACGAGAACTATCAAATGAAACACGAATAATTGTTAATTATGAACAGAGGGGATAAATTTGGTAGCGTACAAGTTTTTGGATCATAGCCAACTTTATATGTATGTGTTGTATCTTTATGTGTTCATATAATAAAAATATTCTTAATTATTTAATTATAAACGAATATATGGTTTATAAAAAAAATACGATTATGCGTGATGACCGCATCACGCATTATCGTATAATCGAGGGTCAGAGAAAGTCAATACGGCGAGCTTTGGCGGAAATTCAAAAATATTTCAATAAAAGAAAAAAAGCCTTCTAATTGAATTTAATTAACGCTTCTCTGAAATCCAATTGTGCGTTGTCCGGTACAATTTGTCAAAATTAAACTGTAAATGAACATCGCACCCTTTTGTTTGTTTACCAATGATTAGTATCAAACTAGAACTGACCTGCAAGGTGAATCAATATATTTATTTGATAACAAAGTGCAAAATTAAGTGCCCCCAGGAATATCACAAACCAAAATATTAACTACGTAGAAATCGTCAAAAACTAGTTAGGAATAACCCACAAATAATAAAATTTCCCGATAGTAAAGTTCCTGATGGTTTTCAATAATATACAATCTCCAATACTTTATAAAACCTTTTTACTACCTGTTGAAATTTTCGGAATACTATTATGCTTTATACAATACAGTCAAATAATACATCAAAATATTCTTAACCAATGAAATCTTTTAAAAATGCTTATATGTGCCTACTAGCTTAGAGCCATCTATCTGCACTCGCCACTTGACTGGTGAAGCTGTTAAGGTCATCTGCGGCCAACAGCAGTCGTAATTGGGTATTTGACACCATTAATCGTTGACGCACTTTTTATGAACTGTCAAAAAGGAACGTTTCCATATATTTTGTATGAGATTATTGAAACGTGACGTCATTGCACACTAACATCAATTGACCTAATATTTATTGGTTTCAGTGTATTTAAAAATGCAATATTGCAAATAAACAAAAGTGATCAATGAAACGACATGTAAAATAAAGTGCACTTTTATGAAAATAAGGTTTGGTATTTTATTGCGAATGGTGGAGAATACCGAATTTAGAAAAAAAACGTTATTTTTTTCAATTCCGCTCGAATTAAACACTTATGTGCAGAATTACTTTTCAAGAAGTAAGTCAATACTAATTTGTTTAATTTAGGCCATACACCTAATTAGAAAAATAGCCCTAGCTAGGCTTTTTTTTATTCGCATGGTGTTATACGTAATTACATACTGGTTTGCAGTATTGCCACCTATCACTTTTTACTGTAGGTCATTCCTTTTTGGGTCATTCTATGTAAGAGGTACTTTCGATGGGCAGGACAAAAAAATATATTTTTTTTATACTTACTTCCTAATTAACCTATTCATTGCTTAAAACTAAATGTTTCCTACATGCCCACTTAAATTTATTACAGCAATGTACGTAATTTAGTCACAATAAGTTCTAATATAAGTAAAAAGTCACTCCCCTGGTCTGTCCCCAAACCGACTTTATTTATAAACCAGTGATTATGAATGTATCAAAATTCAATAATTACTTTATCATCGTTAATTTTATACAGAACAATAACTTAGTCACAGTGTCTTATAAGTAAATTTAGTTATATTCCAATTTTTCATAAATAATATCAACGTCGAAATTTGTCCTTCGTCTTTCGTGTCTCGTCCCCTGGCTTTTTGTTTTAGTTCAAAAATCAGTTTTGTTTTGCTAGTTTTTGGAAGTTGTGACCTTGAGTGCATAGGATGTAACGTGAAGCTAGCAGGAAGCGGCGCGTGAGCCGACTGCGCAGCCATTTTAACGGCCATGTTAGTCACGCCGCTCGCTGGGTGTAGAACTGTTGAGTGAATGCAGTCTTTCCTCTGGTAAGTTTTATTTGGCAATTATTTGTTAAAATAACAATATTAACTTAAATATTCACTATGAATAGTGTGTACATTGTTACATTTGATTGTGAATTGCGTGTGAGAAATACTTTTACGACTATTTTAGATATTAATCGAAAATGTATCTCCTCTGGCGTATTTCCCCTGGCTCTTTAGATGGCAGGGGAGATACTTAATGGCCAGGGGAGATACATTTGTATGCGTTTTCATGAATAGTTCTACATTTTTCTCTGATTTTTTATTTGGCTTTATGTATATCTTAGCTTTACAATTTAATATGACTTTTTTACAGACAAAATGGCACCTAGAAAAAAAATGACGCGCGAAGAAAGGCTCGAAAAAAAAGGATAGCAGAACGATTATGATACCAAAGAATTATAAATGACAAAGATATGTACGCTCTACAAAAAGTCAAGGAAAGGGAAAAGTATGAAAAGAAGAAAGAAAAAGGAGTTATTAAGACAGTCAAGCAAATGACTCCCAGAGAGCACCGGAAGGCTAGAAAAGTATGTAGAGAAAAAGAAAAAATTCGTAGACGTCGTTTAGCACTTCAAGATATAAGCAATGCTCCTGAAACACCACCAGGTTCGGATAATGAAGACCGACCACCCCCTCAAATATGAACATGCGAGCACAGGCAGCACAGCAAAAGTCAATACGAGCAAGAAAAGAAACCTAATAATAAGAAAAAAAGGCTGAAATAACTAGCTCAACTTAGGTCTGCAGAACTGCAGATAGATTAGTTGCGAGTGGGACCGATATTTTATCAATAGATGACTTAGCCAAAGCCCTTGAGAAAACCTGCCCAAATATTAAAATTTTCACCGTAGATGATGCAGACATATCTGAAAAAGCAGCAAAATTAGGTTCTACTGAAGGTATAAAGACTTTTTCAGGCAAGTTACCGGTTGCGTATTTATACCTAATTGCCTGACATTGAAAAGTTTGAGCTGCTTCTGTGACCCAGAGTTATGTCGTCATTTTCAATTGGGTTCTTTGGATTATCCACAAACACGTCCTAAATTTCGTCTACGTGTTGATGACATATACGGTGCTAGTGATTCAGAAGATGAACCACTTATCAATTTCATATCTCAAGAACACAGGAAGAAGTCTCAAGAAACACTACAGCATTCTGTACCTACCAGTATTAAAACCAATCTGCACAAAGATGATTCAAAGATTTCAACATCTGAAAAGGAAACATTCTGCAACGGGGACTTTGTACTGGTTAAACTTCAGGATACAAAAACAGAATATCGTTACGTTGCAATGTGCACAGGTGTTGAAGAAGATGATGAACTTCAAGTTATATTTTGTAAAATCTGTGATGAAACTGGAAAAAAGTTCAGAATTAATGATGACGATATTTCTTTCATCACCTGGGATCAGGTTTTAAAAAAACTCTCCTCCCCTAACATAAAAATGAGAGGGCAGCGTATTTTTTATGAATTTAATGAATCTATTGATGTCTTTGAACGCGGGTTTTAGAAAAAGATTTTTTTTAGTTACCTTTTAATTAAAATGTTTTTATAGTTTAAGTACAAGAAGAGTTTAATACTGTTACTCAGAGAAGTTTTTGTTTCTTTTTATTTCATTATTGACTATTGATAGTAAAGTTATATATATTTTTGTTGTGTTGGAAAGGAAAAGTAAGAACCTTCTTATGTTTTGTACCTAGTGCTTAAGAAATATTTAATTTTATAAACAAAGACTGCTAAGAAATGAAGTCTGATTATAAATAAGTCATAATTAAAATAAAAATAAATAAATAAAGTTGATTCTTAAAAATAACCCTGTTTTTAATATGTCTATGTCTCTTCCCTGTCCATAAAGTATCCTCCCCTGTGCATCTTGTCTCTACCCTGTACTGAGTATTTACCCTGGTCACTTATAAATCGAGATAAAACCAATAAATTGACTTGCTACTTTGTAAACGTTTTTAACTTAATAGTTACCATAAAAAAAATGTATACTTAAGTCAAAATATTAAAAAATACCATGCCGTCACTTCATACAACATATTACCTCTTAACTAGAATGACCCTTTTAACAATTCCGCCCGAAAAACAAACTAGCCGTTTTCACTGTCTTGAAAATAATACCAAAGTACGAAGTTTTCGCCATGCTTAAACCTAGCTTCTCCGTATTTCATCGGTCACAAAGCCATTTTTAGCACTATGATTATTTCAGCATTGTTTGTACAGAAAATCTTTTGTTGGTTATTAAAGCTTCATCTAGCCTGATCAAGCCCCCATTAGAACTTTCAAAAAAAGAGCCCCATTCCTAAAACTAAGGCTGCAACGCTTTAATTTTCTAAATCCTCACTTTTAAGTCCGGTGTACATCCGCGTTGAATTGCGTCTAACATAACGAGAGGGACGGTACCCTAATGAGTCAGCTGACCGCCAATAATTACGCACCTTTCTCGATTAAGTAAAATTATTCACTCAAATATTTGTTACAGTTTGGTATTTCATCATCAGCACATTAAACGTCCCCAACGAGGGGCACGAGTCTACCCGTGTAGGGTGATTAGGCCTTAGTCGTCCACGCGGGCCCAGTGCGGGAATCACTTCGCAGGCGTGCGCAGGTTTCCTCACGATGTTTTCCTTCACCGTAAGAGCGTCAGATAACGTACATATACTTTCGAAAATTCGAAAACACATTGGTACGTGGTGGAATTTGAACCTCAGCAGTCCCGGTAGGAGGGCAACAGTCCACACCATTGAGCCACCCGACGCGTTTATATATAGTTTGGTATAGTTAATAGTGAATAGTTAAATGGAGGAGTTGGTGAGTTAAGTCCGTAATCCGCCGGCGCTTCATGATTTGACTTCACGTTTAGAATCTATCTATCTAAAAAGTTTTTTTTGTGAAATGCTGACACTAGGTACATTATACCTTAAACTCTAGCACTGTGTGTCACTAACCCTCCAAAGATAAACCGATGAAGCAATGTACCTATTATGAATCCATTGTTAACCCACTATCGCTTTATTTTTATACGGTAGTAAAGTTACTTGAGTGTCAAACAAAACAATAAACCGAACTGTTTATCAGGTCAAACACGTTACTTTGTTTACAAAATAAAATTAATATTCAGAAATGTTGATTATGAATAAATTAATTTGGTTACTTTTACAGTCCAAAATATACCACAGTGAGACTAAGACCTTACGTTATGGTGAAGTACTTTGCCATATTTCCACATTTGGAAGGCGGGTTTAAGTTGAAAGAGAGGGTGCTGCTTTTTTGGTTAAATTTCTTGTCCCTCTTACGGCATCCACAAGCAGAGTAGGATTGATGACAATTGTATTCTTAAGTGTTACCATAAATATAAAATAAAATATCCAATTACATTTAGGAATTCCAATTTAAGCGTGAAGTTTGTATTGCGGGTACTAAACAACTGATAAACATACTTATATGCATTTTATTTGTAAATTCATAGAATACACCCAGACCCATAGAAACGGACATGTTGATGAACCCTTGGTGTAGTAGCCGACGTCTCAACCATTACACCAAATGGGTCGTTAATGGTCGTCATCACACACTTTCATGTAAGGAAGGCCATTTTTGCATCGTCCATGAGGTAAGATAATAGTACCCAATATGTAGACAATAAAAAGACGTCGTTTTAAACCCGGATTATTTGACAATTCTACATGAGCAATTATAATTTTATCGCTTTTCTGTGTGAGATCTGAACTTAGGGTTTAAAGCCAGTTTGATTACACTTCTTTCTGTAATAACGACTATATTTAAAAACATCTGACTTCCAATGGACACACGGTGTATTCTTTTATGTTTTTTTTATAACTTAATCAAAGTCTATACCTCACAATTTTATACACAAGCCCTAGATTTTATTAGGACCTTCGCCTACTATGCCATTTTGTTGCAAGAATTTAAATGCAAAGAAGGTATAGGTTACGTGATTATGGTTGTTATGAGACCACTTTTACATACTTATAAAATATACTAGTAGGTTTAGGTAGCTTAAATTTAATTATATTTAGATTATAATACTCATAAAGCTTTAAACTACTATTAGTTTGAAACTAGAATCGACACACGTTTTTACGATTAATTTTGGTTTCTGGTGTCGAATGTTATTAAAACACAAAATTTAAAAGATACAAAGAACAGAATAAATGGTGTTTGGACTTCAGTGGCGTGCCCTCCATGTATGCAAGTAAGCAGTGCATACCCTGCGCGTCCAGACAACCCGGAAAATCACCAAAATATTAAACCCTCCAATTCACCCATTCACCTCTACCGATTTGAAACCATAGGCGATCTGCTGTCATCAACAGCTTGTTTTAGCGATTAGTGTCACTCACTTTGCATACCCTACTCATAATCTCTGTGCAAGCCACTCCTGGACTCGGCATTATTTCAAAATTTAAAATAGGTTAGTATAATAAACTAACCTTAAGAAGACTGTTCAAGAAGACTGCCAAGTTATATTCTAAATCATCGACACCTAAAGGAACAAGACTGAAAACTGCCAATGCGCTTTTATGATTCGCCATTTCAAATTGATAATTGAAATTAGAATTTCGTATAAACAAACATTATATTTAATCGTAAAGGACATCACATATATAGATATTTGCGAAATGTGCTTAGCAAAATACGATATTCAAGTTATAAATGCCATGAAAGTAACGATTCTCAGAATACCTTGATATTGGCATAAAATTAGTCACAGGCAAAATAAGCGACGAAATTGTTTCAAACCTTCCAGCTATTCACGAGAGGAATCGTAAAACTGAACGTTTGTCCCTTTCGGACTATGCAACTGAGTGCAGTGTTAGACAGGGACGCATGTATGCGTGCAACATTGTATTTGAATGGTGCTCGATGCCGGCATAAGAATGTGTTTCTTAAATGAGTGTTATATTGCATTTGTAGACTTTCGATGTTTTTTCATATTTAATAAGAATTTTAATTTTGGTCTAATAACGTCCGTTCCGACTTCAAAGGTACCTGAATAGCCAACTTATGAATTCTAAGTTGTCTTTTCTTAAAGAATATCTTACTCTAATCTATAAAATATGTATTTTTTGATTAGAATACGACTATCATTCAACTTGACAAACTGAACTGAAACTATAACTAAACAAATAGCTTGTAAAATAAATAATATCAAAGTATAAATAATATAATTATTGAGAAAACAATAATATTATCGGAAAAACTTCTAATTTTCCGACATACAATAAAAGGAAAGTTTGCATTGCAAGTGCAACTTAAGGAAACTAAACAGACATACAATTTAATCCATAATCAGGCTCTGGCTAATTAGTAAGTAATGTTCTTGGATTTTCCACTGCTTAAAAATCGAAAAATATTGAACATTTTCAATTATAACAGGTCCGGTTAAGGGTGAACTAGATAACAACAATACCTAAGGACACAGGAATGATTAGAAATACCAGATAGATCATCATCATCATCAGCTCATTAAACCTCCCCACCAAGGGGCACGAGCCTACCCGTATAGGGTGATTAGGCCTTAGTCGTCCACGCGGGCCCAGTGCGGATTGGACGACTTCACACACAACCTTCGAATCTCTTCGCAGGCATGCATGAAGGTTTCCTAACGATGTTTTCCTTCACCGTAAGAGCGTCGGATAACGTACATATATTTTTCGAAAATTCGAAAATACATTGGTACGTGTCGGGATTTGAACCTCAACCCTCCCGGTAGGAAGGCGACAGTCCACACCACTGAGCCACCGACGCTCTCACCAGATAGATATGAGGAACTAAATAAACACCAGGCCGATCGCGTTATATTTAACGAAACGTTTCGATTATAATATGGATGTAGTAACGATATCCTTCCGATCCTGTTTTGACATTTTCGATATTCGGTATTGCGATATAGTTAAGGTTCAATTTCGTCTGAACTAGCTGTCAAATAATTAGCGCGATATGAAATTGACCAAAAAGTTGTTTTCGGTCCCAGTGTAGTTACGTTATATCTGTCAAATCTATCTAATCAAAATAATCTAAAAATAGCGCGATCGGCCTGCAGCACGAGTATAAACACTATTAACGTGTAGTATGAAATTATACTTTTGTGAGCAAAACATTTACTTAAGAGCAGGTACTTACTTACCTAAGTAGTATTTTATCTGAGATTTATTCTCACTCTAATTTTATTTATTTAATTGACGACTCATCAGGTAAAATGGTGGAGACGTCGACATTACACCAAGGGTTCGAAAAATACACACATTAATATACTCGCGTGCAAGTAAATCGACTCAGCTCTCAAGTAGCATAACAAGTGATATAACTAAAAATGCCTTATTATACTTCATATAATGTTTTACATAATTAAAGCCTAGTAATTGAGCTTAAAATGGTGTAAGTTGCAAGAAATCGATTCAGTAGTTTAGTAAAAAAGGTTAATGCTAATGATAATGTAAAAATGTTGAAAATTCATACAATTTCACAGTATGGGGTTATTGTGTTTATATGAAACAAAATGTGCGTAAGATAAAAAAAATATTCGTGTCAATATTTGGTATTCCCTCCTCTAGCTCTGATCACTGCTCTCATGCGATTCTTCATCGACCTTATCAACTTTTTAATGGATGATTGTGGTATTCGACCCCACTCTTCTACCAACGCAGTCTTGAGCTCATTGATGTTTGTCGGAGCTGGATTCCTCGCTCTAACTTTCCTTTTGAGCTCGTCCCATATGTGCTCAATGGGATTAAAATCGGGGCTGAGCGCTGGCCAATGCATAGTGTGAATTCCAACTTCGTTCAGGAAATCACGTGTGGCCCGAGCAGTGTGACATCGGGCATTGTCATGCATCAAGATGAAATTTTCCCCAATAAAGCCTTGATAAGGGACAACTTGATCCAGTAGAACATTTTCAATGTAACGATCACTGGTCAGACCTCCTCCCGGCCTCCCCCAGGAACGAAAACAAGGTCCGTTTTGCCTTCTAAGGAAATTCCAGCCCACATCATGCAAGATCCGCCACCATATGCAACGGTTTCCACAAAGCAGCACTGTAAAAACCGTTCACCGGGACGACGGTAGACCTCTCCTGTCGCTGCCATGGAGACACATCCTCGTCTCATCTGTGAACAGGACTGACTGCCATTGCTCTATGCTCCAATCCAAATGTTCTCGAGCAAAGTGAAGGCGTGCTTGACGATGAGCTGTGGTCAACTTCGGGCCTGTAGCGGGTCTTTTCGGAGTAAGGTTAGCTTCTTTCAACCTTCTTCTAACTGTCCACTGACTGACAGTCACCCCGCGAACTTGACGTAGCTCCTGCTGCACATCTACGCCGGTAAGGTGTCGATTTCGGAGAGAGGTCGAGACCAAAAACCGGTCGTCACGCTCCGAGGTGCACCGGCGTCGGCTGGTATTAGGCCTCCGAGTGAAGGCACCAGTCTCTTGAAACCTTCTGTATACTCTCGAGACAGCGGACTGACTCATATTCAAACGACGAGCGACTTCTCGCTGGTTCAACCCTTCTTGCAACAGGGCAACGACTTGAGCGGCTTCTTCAGGTGTTGTATCCATAATTTTCTTCAAATGACGGCTTTAATTTGCAGAGATGTGTTCAGGTCAACGTCTAATGAGCGACTGATAAGAAAAAAACGATTACAGGGGGTTTTATAGGGGTTGTGTCGCGCAAGTTGTGAATAGAGCGCAGAGCAGTTTACGGGAGGTTGCGTTCAGTTGCATTCTAAGTACAAGTGTTTATTTAAATTACTGATATTATGCTACAAAACTAGGCTTAATATGTAAGAGGTAAAATAAGTCATTTTTTAGTTATATCACTTTTTATGCGCACTTGAGGCTTGAGTCGATTTACTTGCACGCGAGTGTATAATCTTGAAAATAATAACAAACATAAAGTCATTACTTCAGATAGCAATGTTATTATCATAGCGATATACCCATATAGGGTGTATAGGCCGTAGTCGTCCACGCGGTCCCAGTGCGGACTGGCCGACTTTACGCACAACCTTTATATTTCTTCGTAGGCGTGCGCAGGTTCCTCACGATTTTTCCCTTCACCTTGACTGGTAACTTCTGGTGTCTCCATTGTTCATGGGCGGAGATGACCACTTTCCATCAGGTGACACTTTTGCTCGTTTGCTATCTATATACGCGTGTGAAGGCCTATGCCTGCAGTAGGAAGTTATAGATTGGTTGATAGGAACATTGAGGCGACCTACAAAATTGTAGGTCAATGCATTTACAATGCGTCGCGTAGAGCATCCGAATACAAAATAAACCGTTTAATATTGTATTAAATAGACCAGAGGTTATCGATGGTGCACGAACGCTAAATTATCTACACATTAGTTAACACTGATGATAATGTATTAATATATTTAATTTACACGTGTAGCCTAGGTCAAGAGAATAAGTGCTAAGGTCATAGAACTAAGTAACTCGCATAAACATGATTTGAAATGTACAAATAATCTGTGATATAAACATGATTTTAAATGTACATATAAAATGTGAAATTGTGTGACAGGATTAGGAATGCTGTTATTAGGAAAAGTGTGGTCTGAAAGTTGATGTAGTGTCAAAAGTAGAAGAGGTATGCTAGGATGGTATGGACACTAGGAGCGCGCTGAGTGAAAGGAAAGCAAAGCAGGTTCATTGTGCGAATGTGGAAGGATACACGAGCAGGGGACGACCCAGAAGGACTTTCCCTGACCAGATTGGTCAAGTCCTTAAGAAGGCTGGGTCCAAGTTAAAGGAATAAATGAGCTTGTATGAAAGATTGATGGATGTGAATGAAGCTAGGAAGTATGCCAGGACCGCGCAAAGTGGCGTTCCATCATCTCTGCCTACCCTCTGGGACCAAGCCGTGAGCTTTATTTATTTATAAATCTACTAATTCTATTTATGTTGATGTTTACAGGGCCGGATCTGCCTCTCTGCTTCAGTGGCTGCACCCCAGAGCCAAGTTACAAGGGGCCCACAGAACCCGCTAAAAACAATACGCGATAATTTGAATAAAAAAATGCTGGTCTGTTAAGTTGGTTTATGGACGATAATGACGAAATAGCAGCTATTATTAATTTACTTGAGCAACGACCAATCGGATGCCGCCTAACTTATACTTAAGTACCTAATAAAATCTAGAAATGCAGTAACATCCAAACTCGGCTGAATAAAAAACAATTTTCGTAACGAGTCCCAGCCGACTGTATGATAGAATTCGTATAGCTTATTTCACTTACCTACGCTTACCATCGTAGGAAACAATAAAACCACGACAATCCAATGTCCAAAGAAAGCCTACAAATGCAGGGCCGATGGTTTTCCGGTGAAGGACATAAAACTCTTGTAAACGGTACCGCGAGACCTACCGCAGGTTCGCTGGGCAAACACAACTGGGCAAGCAGAGGTACCTACCTTTTATGTGAAAGGGTTCCGTAGTGGAAATTTTTACTTTTAATGTCAAAAATATCAACTTGTTTTTATGGTATTATAAAAGAATTTCGAGAAAACCATCTTAAAATAACGTGAAGTCATAAAATTGAAATCTGAAAGTATACCATATATACTGGCTAAACAGAATAAAAAACCCAGTGCCTTTGTAAAAATGTCTTAATGAGTTTGTTTTGTACTGTATCACGGTAAGAAAGAAAGAAATAATAATTAGTAAGTGGTTAAGTCGTTCCCTACAAAAAGTTAAAATAATAATTATGACATAATATACCACTCACTTTAACAGAGAGGTTTCAGAGGTCTATTAAATTCGATTCCTGTGACTTGCAACAATATGGGCTCATTTAAAGGTTTTTAAATTCGATTCAGCAAACAGAACCCGAAAAGGTGCCATAGCATTCAAAGTCATCTAGTACACATTCCTAACATAGGGATACGGTAATCTCTTTTCGGTCTACTATGGCGAAGGAAGAAATTATACACGCATCAAAGTTGCGCGCGCGCCGCCATGCCCGCAACGTTTTACCGCTGCGCAAATTGAATATGAACTTTTACGCTTTCAAACAACTTAGTTTACTTGTTACTAACATCCAGACTTGGCTATACATAAAATATTTTTGTAGTTATATGTTAACGTATGCTACTGCCTTCTTGGTTACAACGCTTTTGTATACAATATTTTCAACTATCACGTTTAATCACGTGAAATCACTGTAACAAGGGAAAAATAGGAAGTCTATTCCTATTATAACACATATTTTTTTAGTAATCACCACTGGCTTTGTAACATAACTAAGTGATTCTAGTTTATTAAACAAACAACTTGCGTATATATCGACATTAATTAAAAAAATGCTTTTTAACGAAAAAATAAAAAGAAAATTTCCTGTATAATTTTGATCTCCTAGTCTTTTTTATGAATAAAAATTTACAAAAGTGGTTAATTTATCAACCTCCAAATTAATTTTTGTCACAGTGATTCTGAGGCAAAAAAATTGATAATACCATTAGTTGAAACGAAGTTGAAAACAAGTTTTAAATTTAAACATGATTACATTTCGATTTTTTGTTATGTAATAATAAAAAGACAATATGCAAATGTAATAATAATGCAAGTGTTTGCTATGTACATGTCATGTGCCCGTATGAATAATATACGGAAGTGCACATAGTAAAATGTCTACTTCCATTCAATGCTAATCATATATCAGTAGTTTACTATTGACATTTGACAGCGGAAAAATGTTTTTAATTGCGGCATTATTTGTCAAGTTCAATACAATAAATTATTATTTTCTTAAATTTTTCTTTTACTTCTTGTGTCCGCATAAGGTTCACGCTAACGCAGTTCACTTCTGTACAATGGTTTCTCCAGTTTTAACACCAGATTTCATAAGGAAAGTAGGTCTATAATTAAAAATAATATGGCCAATGGTATTGCGACCATTAGATACCTAAGTAGGGAAAGATGTACTAGTTATTACATCATTAAGGCATTATGAGTTCATCGTTACACAGCTCATGAGTCTCATGACAGCACAGAGGAGTTGCTACACAAATCCATAGAAAGCCTTTTTACCCGACTGCTCCAGGAGGGTTATGTTTTTCAAGAGTAATGTAAGTTTGTATGTACATTAAAATCTTTTTGTATTATAATAATCAATGCAAAGCCTTTTTATTATAATACATAAACATCTTGGCTATTTCCTAGAAGTTGCATTCTACATTTAGATATTGATAAAATAATTATTGCACAAGAACAACACAAATCACAATACAAACAATTTTTTTTATGATATAGCAGGCAAACGAGCAAAGGGCTCGAATACAAATCAAATGAAATAATTTATTTCACATTTTAAAATTTGGCAGCCCTACGCTTAGAGCGGGGTCTGCCAGTCTTATTTATTCGCGTATGTCAAACAAAAAATATGCTACATGACAAAAGGATGACGACACAGAGAATCGAGAAATTCCTTATGACGAGAAATATTATAAAATTAATATTTTCTTCAAAAAGAAAAGAAAATAGGAATACGAAACGTTTATATCGATATTATTTTACTACAATCCATCAACCTACGAACATCGCCGTAAAAGTTTGTGTACTCGGAATAAGGACTCGTTAGCAATGAAAAGTACTTTCGAGAACCTTCGGCCGTGCACCATATTTAACAGGCTTGTCAGAGTTTAACAAGAGAATGGCACATATAAAAACACGGGCATAACATAATTGCAAAATTTTATTACGTTTCTGCGAATCGTGGTATAAATACAATTTGCCTATATTCCTCATTACAGACGTAGACTGTTTACAACTCGCCATAACAAAGATCCATTTAACATTTTTACAATCTGTAATTGCATATTATAAAACTGTAAACGGACCAGAGTTATGAGAGTGGGGAACGAACGTGCATGCTTAATGGGTATATATATATGATAAAAGCGCGCGTTTCTTTGTCTTTGTTAAGGCTTTAGATGTCTTAGGATCTCGAATTCGTAACACGAGTATATTTAAATTGTGTAAGTAATTGGTAGCCTTTATAGTAGTACCTAAATACTGCATAATACATGAATACTCGTAATTACTGTGTTAAAAATGTAAAATTGACCCAAAGGCTTTAGTTTTATAGTACTTAAAAACATACGTTAAGTACATTTCAATCTTTTTTATAAAATGTTATCTATTGATTTATTGTTATATTGATACTGAAATCAATAATAAAAATAATTCAATTGAATTGCGATCTTAAAGAGATGTCTTTAAAAAATATCCTCAGTGTTACAATATTGAAATAAAAATTAATCAATTGTGTCTTAATTGCTAATCAATTAATTTTGTCACCTCTGTTTAATATTATCTATACTATAAAAAGCAGTTTGTAAACAAACATTAAGTTATTATAATTAAAGTCATAAAAATTGTAGAACCGCAATGGTACGTAACTCAAAAGTTTACGATGCGTACAATTTAACCTTGCGAGTGGCAAGGAACATAAAATTTATATCGTAATGATATAAAATGACCGTAACTATAATATTATGCATTCCTAAAACTCGTAAAAGTAGTAAAATAGTCCATCTGTAATGCGAGATAGATATTATAAAGTTGGCATCAAATTTTTGCTTACATGAAGTTAAAAAAAAAGGATAAAAAAGCATTCAAATGTATCATTGCATAAACTGTAACCTGTAAAATGGTTTAAAAAAAATAACAAGTCAGTAGTCATTTTGCAAAGAAAAGTTTGGCATTATGCATCCCTTCTAAACTTATATAGGTATAACTAGTGACAATGACTGCTGAAATGCATTACAATACTATTCACTAAACTCACCTAAAAACCATTAGCAGGTGTATAAATACTGTCCGGCGTTGTCCGCAACACACAGCAGCGCACAGCTTGCGTCCACACAAACACACACCACTCGTAAAAAAAGTATCATTCGCAAAATAACTTCATCGACGACGACAGTACACCACTTATATTATTAATAATTTCGGTTTGCAGCACTTTCCTACAAAAAAGAAAAAATAATAAAATAACATCGACAACACACTAGCACAACAATGTCACTATGAAACATTTTAAATTTCGAATTCGCCACCTTCGTCCGGTCACTGTAAAGTGGAAATCACTACTGTTAGTGTCCGATTGATACACACCAGGCCACATTTATCTGTCGTGTATTGTTTTACATTGTCTGTGTGGACAGATGTTAATTACGTGACGAGTGGAAACTGAGCTTGCAATGTGTCACAAAGTTGCCGAGTCTCAGTGGTTAGGCAGCGAGCGGGGAGCGCGCTACAGACGACCAGCTTCTGGTTGTTTTAAATTTGAAAAATATTAACAAGTACAGTGTTAATATGGACAAGAAAGTAAAATATTATATTACGGGAAACATTTATTTCTAGAAAATATTTTTAGTGTACATTTTTATGTTAATTTCAAATTGAGAGTGTTTCTACAGTTTAATTCAACTCGCTGTTTGTGCATGTATCATTTTACGTTTTAGGCTAAAAACCTAAAACGACAAACAGCAACCTTGCAATTTCTGAATGACCTAAAATATGCATTTCAAAATTTTAAGCTTTTTCACTACTCTGAGTATAATTAAAAATAATAAATATTTTTCACCACGCTAAAAAATCGTTTGTCTCCCGCAATTTACGACCCAACTCTACTTTTAGCTCATATTCATAATTTTACATCATCTCCGTAGTCTTCAGTAAGCTGATATCCATCGCCTTTGTGCATTGTGTTGTCAAATACACTTCTAAACACACTTTATTTGAGCTGCGATTTACTTGCAAACATTAAGTACAAATCATCTCAATTAGTCCCGAGGTCCCAAGCGCCTTTCTTAGAAAGGATACAATATGATTATGATGTAACGGTAAGAATTTTTACATAAAAAAATCTTTATAATTATGCATGCTGGAGTACATGAACATTTTGTTTAAGAAATACTAAGTGAATGTTTTTATTAGCTACATGTCGCCTTGCTTTCATCTTTGTATTTAATATATATTTTAAGTACTGCCAGTAAGCACTAATATATTGTGCTTATAAAATATTTAGTTGTTTAACTAGTGCGTGTATCCAACGCTCTTACGGTGAGGGGAAACATCGTGAGATAACCTGTGCACAAAGGTTGTGCGAAAAGTCGGCCAATCCGCACTGGGCCCGCGTGGACGACCAAGGTCTAATTTAACCTTTATGGGTAGGCTCCTGCCCCTCGGTTGGGACAAATTAAATATAATAAATAACTTTTGTATGATTTATGTCTTATTGTCTATTAAAATCGCAACTAAAACTTGCCATAAATGACATTAAACCACAAAATCTTTGGTTAGGAACATATTTAACTACTTGAAATCAATTATTAATTATAGCAGCATTGCAAGCTCATTTTCGTAAGTGTACTTAGTGTATCTGCAGAATCAAGAGGCTAAATTGTACAGATGCTTACTTTTCGTTCTGTGTAGGAAGGCTGAAGTATATGAAATAACAATGTTGCTGTGTTCACAGGTCAATAGTTTATTGTTTTGTGTAGTGTGTTTTGGAAGGAAGTGAGTAAAGTAGAGTAAACTGGGTTTTACGTATCAATCAGTTTTTAAAAGCGCGTTTATATACAGAAAAAAATTAAACTTTCATGAATACTCTGCTTAATTTTCTTTTGGTTTTTAATAAAATATAATATTGTGTGTCAAAAATGAAATACCGAGGTCTTGAGTTTTTTGTGTGTCCTAGATCGCTTTTGTAAATGGATATAGATACATTTCAGGATTATTTGAGCAAGTTCTATCGAAAAACGTGGGAAATACACCTAAGCCGTTTGCGTTTGGAACTTTGATGAGTAAAGCTTAAAAACGTTTAAGTACACAACACATATTTTATTATTTACGTTATTTAAGTACGAAATGATTAAAGGCTAAACAAAAGCCATTTCAAACTGGGATTTTTACGAAAAAGCCTGAAGAAGAATGGTTAAGAGATAACGAATTCAAGCGATCCCACAGTTCGCCTTCAAGAATTATTCAAATTTTATACCGAATACCTCTTTACTATGATTACTTTTGCCGCGACTTATTTGTTAGCTGCATAATTAAGTACCATACTTTAAAACCTTAGCTTCAACAACGGCTTACTGATTTTATAAAATTATTTTGATTCAATTACTTATATATATTTTTTTCAGCAATTATTATTCAATAGGCTTCTGTTTTAAGGACTATTATAAAAAGATATTAATAGGTACATACTTTAACTTTTTCATTGTATACGCTGATCTGATATTTTTTTTTATTCAGCAAAAAGTGAACACACTACTCATGGCGCATTTACCATAATACTTTTCGATTTTATGGATACTGGTATTCAACTAAATTAAATGTATTTGATACTTTCACAGTTTTATTTAATATTTTGACTAGGAAATTATATTCAGTTTTTGTTTTAGTTATTATATATGCCTATTATTAAATAATATTTTTTTATTTGCAATTGAATAGTTATTTATTATGTAGTTTATCGTATCATTTCAGGTATCGTATCATTTGTTTTAATAAGGTTGTTTATTGTGTAGTTTGTGTTGTATGAAGCTCAGGCAGTAATGCAATTTTATATGAATCTAATAAATTAAATCCATCGCCATCTAGGCCTAAATTAAGCAATGAGGTTGGTTGAACTATTGGTAGGTATAAAACGAAAAATATACTAAGTTAAACACATACTTTGTTGTAAATAGTCATATAATATACATAGAAACACCCAGAACAATACAAACGGACACGTTCATGCACACAAATGTTTGTACTGCCCGGAAAACCCAGAACCCTTTGTGTAGAAGCAGACTTCTCAACCATTAGGTACACCAAAAATGGATCGTCAAAAATAAAAGTCAATTAAGTTATAAAATTGAGTATACTGAATAATAAATATAATAAGAGTACCTAAAACAAGTCATAAATAAGTGTTAATTAAGTAATTATAAATAATTAAAATATCTGTCCCAGAAGGCCCGAGCTCCATGAGTAATGACTGCTGTGTGCCTACACTGGTGTGTGTGTGTGTGTGTGTTGCGTCGCCACAAAGTTGCAACCATAATTTAAACCGAGTCTATTAAAATAATTAGCAATTTCATTAATGCTTATCTATATATATTTATTAAACATTGGCATATTGCCCGGTAGATGTTTTAAGTACCTTTAGGCACATAATTACAAAGTAATAACTCTTTAATTATGTCCTGCAGATGACTGCGATAGGTTGAAGAGAGAGAAATCTATGCTTTATTTGCTTTACGTAAGGAAGCAGCAAAATTTATTGGTTGTTTATATAATTTTAACTTTTGCTGCATTTAATATCACCGATTTTTAGCAAAATGTTAATGTGTTACTGCTACAATTTTGAATGGCTTGTGATGTAGAGCTAGACAATATAGAATAGATTTAAGGCACTATCTAGCCATGATCAATACATTTATAATTAAAGTCGCAACCCTGTGCGCCACGCTTTTGTATGTATTGTCTCGTGTTTGGAAAAACTATATTACTATTAAAGTCCGTACTGGGCGTGTCGAGTTCCGCTCTAATCCATCGAAGATGTTCAGGTGGTTCTTCTTCGCGTATCGTGATGAGCATCTTGCCTGTGACAAAGCAGCACACGCTTATACATTCGCATTGCGGCAAATAATGGAAAAAACTGCATTTCAATGTAGTTAAATAATTCCTTATAGCACACAATAAGTAAAACACTTAATTCAAACTTTAAATAAACTACACTACATATGATCAGGCAGAATAGTCTATGACCTAAGCCTTTCAATTGAAACGAATCAACAAAAAAAACGTAAAACACTACGGAATTAGTACAATTCGTACAATTAGTCCCTTATTACTACTAAATAGCGATCTCTTCCAGATAAACAAGTCAAAATGGCATGAATGTATTACCATGTTTGAAAGTGCTGGCCACTAAATAAATATAATTGGAAATAAGGACTGCCATTCACGGTCGATCACTTACATATATGTTGTTACAAATGTATAATTAAATAAGTACCGTTATAATGTACAAAAATTTAACGGGAAAAATTAATGGAAGGATATGTACGCAGCGAAAATTATCAATTAAAACCTAATTACTTTTTTTAACAAAACTATGCTATTATAGTAATTTATACCTGCTTTGTTGTTACCACGGAATTGCTCATTGTACATTAATTATTATTATTATATGATATAAAAATTAAATGAGAAAATTAAATATAAAACCGGCTTATGTAAAACAAGTAAATGAGAAAATTAAATATAAAACCGGCTTATGTAAAACAAGTAAATGAGAAAATTAAATATAAAACCGGCTTATGTAAAACATATAAATTGATAAAATTAACAATAATACTTATAGATTTCTCTTTTGTCGACAAGAAAACACTTCCATGGAGAGTTTGTTCAAAAGAGTAAAAAGCTTTTTTATTATTAAGTGATTTCAAGTGGGAGTAATAAAACATGATTTTTTGATGAGTCAGTAAACCATGGAAATATCACATTATTAAAATTTTGCTAACAAATAAATAAATAATACTAAGCATATATGTGTACACAATACTGTACGTTGTTTTTGCTAGAGACAAATGTTCAACACTCATGACTCTAAAATTAAATCAAATGCAGTTTTTTTCATAAACAAGAAATTTTAAGTACCTATACACTTGATTACAAATCATGGTGATTTTTTATTTCGGCTAACCTTTACAAAGACTTATTAAATAAATCTCGTAAAATGTCAAGAATAAAGTACCTAATAATAAAATTCAAATTTACTTCTCCTCCCAAGAGTTTCCTTCTTCATCTCTTACGATGCCGCACGCGTAGAAAGTAGCTTTAGCTGCTTCAGAGTGAGAAAGTGTCGCGTATCAATATCACTAATATCACTTACCTTGAGTTGAATAGCTTACTAATTTGTCCTAAGCCTTTGAACGCAGGATTCAGACACAATAGGAAATGTATTATCTGACGTCTTAAGGTTTCATTGGCGTTCAAAGTGTTAAAATGAAAACCTATTACGCATACAAAAAAAAATAAAGAAAATGTGTAAGCTACAAAACTTTACTGAAGGAATACTGTCAGAGACATTAATACTTACAACTGAACAATTTAGAAATACCTTACTAAATCATTGAATACTGTGATAAGTCTTCTTCCCATTAATTAATGTTAATAAGTTTCTAATTATTGCTGAATTCAGCAATAGTTAGAAACTGCTATCCATTGGGTTACGAAGCCACAATAGTAATGATAAAGTATAATACTAAGGATATTTATATTAACACCATGCATTGATATATTCAAAGTGTCACAAATTAAAATATCAATCGCATTCGACAAGCAGAAGTATATAAAAATTAAACCATATCATTTGTCATTATTCTTGCAAAAGCATCGGTCTATATTTTCCAACTTCTTTTGAAAATATAATTAATATGTATTAATATTTAAATTGCAATTGGTTATATAAAGATCACCAAAATACTAGGGACATACAAGTACAATATTCATAGGATATAATAAATATACAGCATTTTCCCAGGAAACTAGGAAAGTATAAAAATAATGGTAACAGATTTCCCAATACAGAGATGGGGCAAGCCGCGTTTAAAGTGCGACAACTGTAAGCTCAACGAGCATACACTGGCTACCAGTTTACGCTCTGTGAGACGAGTCAAGACCACGAATATAAGAAAAATACCGTTTTTTTCCAAAATGCAAATTGTAACATGCCATCTTCGCAATAAATCAGTAAATTTACCAAGAAATATAATAATTTTCACAGGTAAGAACCGAAAAGAAATTGCGACACTGGACTGCCTATAAACTTGGCGGCTTGTCCAGTCTAATGTATATGTCTGTGATAATGGTTTATATTTAAAACGATTAAAAAGATGAGTAACGTACTTAATATCACATTCATATAATTTGTTTATTGTATGTAGGTACGGGCAGTTGCGACTTTATTAGTATCAAAAACGTATATAAAATGTGATATTAGCTTATTTTGACATTCGGTAAATTGCAATGCACATGCACTTACTGGATTTAATTTGTGATTCATAAACATACAATGTCCACAAAATCACGTCTTATGTATGTGTAAGTATGGAATATATATATTTTTTTCGTTTTCTCCCTAAGAAAATCACAATACAGAAAAACAAATCTCTTTAGCATATAGTACAATGCAATTTCACCGAATAAATTAACAACAACCATTAATTAGTTGTGTTTTTCAGTACAAATAATATTATATGTATTAAAAATACAATATTATACATATGTATGATGCAAGCGAACTGTGTGTTGCGTTAGAAACATAAAACTAGTTAATAAAAACGGTAAATAAAACCAGACAATATTTTAAACAGTCGCTTTGCAACTAATAAACAGACATATAAAATAATAACATTAATAACACAAGGATTATTGTGAGAAACTGCAATATGTTTATGTAAGACATTGCATTCAGTTAATCATATTATTCTGTTACAATCCTTAAATAAGGACGACTTCTTCACTTCAGTTCATATTATCTTAAATATTAAATTTAACAGACACAAAAAATTTGAACAAATTTCCGATATTTTAAAAATGAAATACACGTTTGAATAATTCGAGCAACTTAACTTTTTCATTAAATTATCCTTAATTTTTATTTCTTGTCTTCTTTCTGGAAGAGTCTAAATAATGTTTATAGAGCTACTTTAATTTAAAACTTGTCTTTTCCGTCTTGGAAGGTAGTTTGCTATTGTTTTTATGTTAGTTTGCTATTTATATTGTTTTTATGAAAAAAAAAATACTTGTTCCATTAATCATATTTTATAAACTAAAAACCTTATCATTTCCTGAACGACAAATTACTCTTATCCTGGTTTATTGAAACCAAAATTTAGGTGATAGTATGTTCAAATAAAAGATACAAGCCAACCAAATGAAATGAAAATCAGCGTTAATATTTTACTGATAAAGACAAAGACAATATCGAATTAAACTTTTTAATATTGCAGTTTCTTCACTACAAGTATAAGTTACCGGTTACCTACCTTCGTCTATTTTCCTCGTGGCCTCGTCGAGGTCGCTGCCGGCATAGTTCAATATGACTAGCACTAATCATTTCCCATAGTGAAATTTCCAGGAGTCTGTGACAATTTTCCACTAAGGTATCTAATGATACCGCTGTGGACAAAGAAACGTCTTTCTTGAAATTAGGTAGATTAAACGCCAGACTATGGCATGTCGAGCCATGTGATATATGTAATTGGTAGTTTTTTTTTATATTACGATCTGGACGGGACAGTCAGGACGCTACCGTAATGTTAAGTGATACGCCTAACCATGACAGAACGGCATTGAAGGAGACCAACAACTGATAACCAGTTATTATTATCAATGCTGCACTGCGCCCGGCACCCAAGACAACAGATAGTTGTTAGGTCTCTTATACCCGATAATTTCACTAGCTACACTGCCCTCATGAATCACATGACATGGTTGAGGTCAGCTTACACCAAGGGTTCCGGGTTCGATCCTCAGGCAGTACAAACATAGAGCATGAACATGTCTGTATTGGTCTGGGTATTTTCTATGTATAATTATGTTTGTATTTGCTAAAAAAATATAAGTATGTTTATCCGTTGTTTAGGAAAAATATTACAGAATAAATGCTTAGTTTTGGACGTCCTACTCATAAACTACCCGTCTATGTCATGCACTGAGTGAGCGTCAGTGGATATTAAAAATAGCCCAGCTCAGAGATCGTAGGAATGTCTGACTCCAGGGTACTCGATATGAAGAAGAAAACCAGAAGTTACAGCAAACACACTTTATACATTATGCATCCAGTATTAGCTTGGTTGTTGTTTAAATGCAAAAACGTTAGTAGCGGATTTAGAGATTATTTTTACTAAAGTTGAATTAAAAAGTTATGTCAGTCAAATGCAATTATACCGTGAAATATTTGTATCCCCATTTAATACCACTTAATACTTATAGTTAAGACTTTTGTTATTAAAGTTCACGAGTTTGGCTTGAAAAATATTGTATTCATAAATCTGTCATCATCAGGTATGATTCTATGAAGATTGATAAGGGTTTTTCTCACGGTACGACTTCTTAAAACACTAAATAAATATTTATATTAACATCGAGTGACGCTCGATTCTCGATAAACTGTTAGTCGGCACCCTATGGAACATAAACAATCTTTCAATGACTATACTAAGTAGGTATTTGATTAAATGACAAACACTCATAATGATAATGACGTCATAGTCTTGGATTTCTTTAATTTACTTTTATGGAACTTCCATATCCTGATTTCGAAATTGCTGCATTAAATTGAGGACCCATTTGGTGTAACGGTTCGGACACTAGGCTAATACAAGGGTTCCGAGTTCGATATCCGGGCAGTACAAACATTTGTTTGCATGAACATGTACTTTCTTCTCAGACAATCAGGTGATTGAGCCTATAGCCTGCAGCGACCTAAATCCCGCACTGGACACATTTGTATCTACTTTAGACGTGTCTTGCGCAAACATATCAATTTATTTTTAAAAAATCTAAAAAACCTAAACACGTGTGGTTAACAAAAAAAAATTTTCGAGTTTTGTTTCAATATATTACGGAGAACACCATTTTTTTTAAAAGTTTTGTCAAAACCTTATAGCGGTTCACATAATACATATAAGTACTTTAAAAGTTTGAACAGTGTATGGTGCTAATAGTTTGGGAGAAAAAAGGGTATCACATACGGACGGACAGACAGACGTGACGAATCTATAAGAATTCCGTTTTTTGCCATTTGGCTCTAGGTAACGGTAGGTACTATTGCGAGATAATGAAGTTTTAACGTTAGCTGTGTATCCCTTACAGAGCCGATCTATCAAGGGCTACTTGGGCTGCATTCCAGGACCCCGAGATAACGAGGGTAAAAACAGCAGGTGATTCGGTTTTTCTCTAAATCAAAGGTTACCTGGAAGAGATTGCTACTACAGCAATAAGGTCGTCTATTGTTATAATAATATAATAAAATTTATTTATTGAGAAGAACACAACAATTAATAAAGGTTGACGCTGGTCCCCACACTAGGCTAAGCCTGTCCTGTGATGAATATTGAACAGTTAATATTTGCGTAGATTTAAGTAAGAAACAGTTTTTGTCGTGACCACAGATTTCCCAATACAGGAGATGGGCAAGCCGCGTTTTAAGTGCGACATGTAAGCTCAACGAGCATACACTGGCTGCCAGTTTACGCTCTGTGAGACGAGTCAAGACACGAATATTAGAAGAAATTTCTGTTTTTTTTTCCAAATGCCATCCTGTGCAATTGTAACATGCCATCATCGCAATGAATCAATAAATTTACCAAGAAATATAATAATTTTTCACAGGTAAGAACCGAAAAGAAATTGCGACACTGGGACTGCCTATAAACTTGGCGGCTTGTCAGTCTAATTGTATATTCGGATGTCTGTGGTCGTGACTATTAGTTGATAGGCCCCTTATTAGTTTCAGCCCAGGGCCCAAATTTGAGATCCCCTGATCCGTTAATCATTAGACATAGTCGAAAACCAAAATAAAAGATGAAAGCCATCATACGTTGTGAGCGTGACGAAATGTTTCTAATGTCCTTCTGCTGAATAAGTTTTATGTTCTAGCTCTGGACAAAAGGAAGTCGTAAAGCGCCGATGCGCGACCTTCTGACTCTAGTTTATGGGCGCTAGTGACGTACCTTCCTCGATTATGTTTCTTAATCCTTGTTTATGGTTACTGTCTCGATTGTGTTACAGCTGACGACGGTTGATTTTGTTGCTGCGATGTGCCTTTGTTCTTGCGTTATGGGCGAGTTAAACTTTAGATAACTGAAGATAGTATGAACTACGTACTGAAAGTTTAGCGTTTTATTTAGCCGATGATTGATGTTTTGTTATTGTTGAGAAGTTAGATAATGTACCAAAGGTTTCGAGTCCGATCACCAATCAGTACTTTAAAACATTCGTGTGCATATGTTATAAATAAAAATTCTTAATTACAAAAAAAGTACTTATACCTATAAGTAATTAGTTACTTCAGTACCTACATGCTTCTTGCTAAAAGCTTGCTAGATTGCGCTGTGTAGGTAAATAAATGTCGGTGGATTGTATTTAATACTAGCTTTTGTCCGCGTGGCATGTTTACTTTGGCCTAACGTCTCTTTAACCGCTACTTCGTTTATATAGGTAAGTTAAAACTGCGATATCTCATAAGAATTTATTAAATGATGTAAAGGGCAATTTTGTTTATAATGAAACTTGTGATAAATAAGAGGATTATCATACTTATGAAAACACCTTCGTAAAAGATGCATTATTTTAGATTTTTTTTTGCGAAAAATATGTTATATATGGCGCTAGCCTTAATAGATAGATATATGCTGTCGCGGACTTTTGTAGACCCTTAAAGGGAACAATACCTCATACGTTAAAATAACTTTTGCGAAACCAACCGTTTACAAAACAAACTCTTCAGCTTTATAATATTATATAAGATTTAGAAAGCTTTCCTATTATAAGTCTTTGCATGTGGTCATCATCAGCTCATTAAACGTCCCCAGAGGGCACGAGCCTACCCGTATAGGGTGATTGGTTTTAGTCGTCACGCGGGCCCAGTGCGGATTGGACGACTTCACACACAACCTTCGAATCTTTCGCAGCGTGCATGAAGGTTTCCTCACGATGTTTTCCTTCACCGTAAGAGCGTCGTATAACGTACATATATTTTTCGAAAATTCGAAATACATTGGTACGTGTCGGGATTTGAACCTCAGCCTCCCGGTAGGAAGGCGACAGTCCACACCAGGACACAGACGCTCATAACGCAAGTGTATAATGCATGTGTGTATCTCAATGAAAAAGATCAACTTCAAAAGTTATGTTGATAAGATATTTTCAATAATCATAAGTTAGTTGAAATGGACTACCTTTAATACCTATATGATTAATTTCAACAAGCGTTCAAAAGTTCGTAAGAGCGTCGGTGGTGTGGACTGTCGCTTCCTACCGGGAGGGCTGTGGTTAAATCCTGACAGTACCAATGTATTTTCGAATTTCGAAAATATATGTACGTTATCCGACGCTCACACGGTGAAGGAAAACTGTGAGGAACCTTCATGCACGCCTGCGAAGAGATTCGAAGGTGTGTGTGAAGTCGTCCAATCCGCACTGGGCCGCGTGGACGACTAAGGCTAATCACCTATACGGGTAGGCTCGTGCCCCTCGGTGGGCGTTTAATGAGCTGATGATGATGAAGCGTTCAAAAAAACTGTTGTGTAGGAATTTTAATAGTTAACAATTACTACACATCAGCTTTTCTTACACTAATAAATAATTTAATTGGTTATTTGAAAACGTCTTAGCTGCATTATACTTCTGGCATAGTAATGTATAGACTTAGAATTCATTAGTATTTAAAACAACACTATTCTAGGATGTTAAGAAGCACTTTCTTAACATTGAGATATATTCTTATTTACTTTTAGCATTTCAACCAGCATTAATGGCCACTGAAGGGCACTAGGCTTCCTAGCAGAATGGAGGGAGATTAGGATGCAATCTGGCTCGCGGATTCAATGCAGATTGGTAGGTTCTTAAACTTAAGAGTCAGCATACTAGTTAATGTACAAGGAAAGGTCTATCTCTGATCATTATGTTGAACATTTCTAAGTGTTAATAAACACACACAGAACTACACAAATTTTCGTTGTACCTGTTTGACCTCGTGGGATTGAACCCACGTCTCTATTATCTATGACTCTATTTCGTTAATTTTTTCCCTGATGTTAGACTGAGGAACTGTGTTCACCGTAGTTGTTACTTGTTCTTCATCATCTCTTCAAACTGGCACTTAAAAGATGTTTGTACGAATAAATCCATCGAAACTTACATCTTAAGGATTTGTCATAATATTGGTATGATACTAATATAAGACAAATTCCAACACGATGGAACAGTAACAAATGCAAGGAACCGACGCATTGCGCCACAGACATCGGCTACA
>PQWD01006645.1:0-24450 GCA_019425675.1 Leucinodes orbonalis
AACAATTGTTGGATTTCATGGAAATGCGCTTTCGTACGCTGGAGGCTTTAACTATGACGAGCGCTTCACCAAATCGTACAGCAAATATAAAAACGTTTGCTACTAGTAATGAGGTTGTTTGTATTTTGTGCGACAAAGACCACTATATACATAATTGCAAGGAGTTCTCCATCTTAAGTCCAGAAAAGAGAAGAGAAGTTGCAATTGAAAACAATTATGTTTTAATTGCTTGATCTCTAAGCATTCGGTTAGGTTTTGCAGACAAACAACAGCATGTAAAATATGCAAACGACGTCATCACATACTGCTTCATGTCAGGTCTGGTGAGACTCAACAGACACACACTGCTCATATAGATGAGGATGAAGAGAAGCTTCAAGATGTCATTGAAGAAGAGGCTGAGGGACACACGTCTCAGTTGGCTGTACACAACGCTGATATTACAGGGACACAGGTCTTGTTAGCTACGGCAATGGTTCGAATACAAGGCAAAGATGGTAAAAAACATAACTTAGGGCGTTGATTGACCAAGGATCACAAGCATCATTTATTACTTCTTCAGCGGCTCAGCGTTTAGGTTTGCATCGCCATAATATATACAGCAAAGTCACAGGAGTAGATCCTACATTTTCAACAGTCTCGAAGGAAGTTGTGACCTTTAACATTTATTCAATACATGATCAATTACCTGTGGTAGATGTAAAAGCACATATTTTAAAAACGTTAGCTTCAATTTTGCCCCGTAAAGAAGTTAAGATAAAATATTCTTCAGAAATTGAATCATTGCCGTTAGCGGATCCTACCTATTGTAAACCAAGTGGAATAGATCTTCTGTTAGGAGCAGAAATATATGCTCAAATTATAACTGATGGCGTTAAGAAATATGGTTCAATTCTCGTACAAAATTCGCATCTGGGTTGGTTGACGGCGTACGTCCTGAAGTTGAGGAGGTTTTTATTATGCACAGCCAACTACAGACTGATGATGTTCTACAGCGTTTTTGGGAGACTGAAGAATTATATTCTAAAACTCGTCCATTGACCGCACAAGAAGTTCAATGTGAGAAATTATTCGACGCGACACATTTTCGGAACGACTCTGGACGATACGTTGTGGCCTTACCATTTTTCACTGAATATCCACCTCCACTTGGTGAATCCCGATCTTTAGCAGTTAAGCGTTTGTTGCGTATGGAACGTAGATTTCAACGAGACACAATCTTTAAAGACCGTTATAGCAAGTTCATGGAGGAATACGAAGAACTGCAACATATGGAGATAATCCCTAAAGAGGAATTGAACTGTCATAATGTCTATTATCTGCCTCACCACGGGGTGCTCAAGGAAGAAAGTACATCTACAAAGCTACGAGTTGTATTCGATGGTTCGGTCGAGACTGCTTCGGGCAAGTCTCTCAATCAAAACTTATTGATTGGTCCGTCGCTTCAGCAAGATATACGCGATATCTTTCTTCGTTGGCGTACACATCGTGTATGCATAGTTGCAGACGTTCAGCGAATGTATAGACAAATACTCGTGAGAAGAGAGTGCCAAGATTTTCAGAGGATTGTCTGGAGGAATAATCCATCTGAATCAATAAAGGATTATAGATTACGAACTGTCACATACGGAACGTCATGTGCACCTTATCTTGCCATTAAAGTGTTAAAGCAATTAGCTTGTGACGAAAGTGATAAATATCCAAAAGCATCATCGGTGGTTGAAAGTGATTTTTATGTAGACGATCTATTGTCTGGTGGTGATACGGATAAAGAAGTTATTGAACTTTGTAAGGACCTTACACAGTTGTTACTTAGTGGAGGTTTTGTTCTACATAAATGGGGTTCTAATTCAACCGATGTTATTAATAGTTTGTCTTTGGGTGACAGTCCCCCTAAGGAGTCATTTGAAATTAAAATGGAAAACACTGTCAAAGCTTTGGGGATTCAATGGAATCCAAGAGAAGATTGTTTTATGCTACAGCTAAAATTTTCACAATCAAATTATTCAAAATTAACTAAACGTATCGTACTTTCAGATATTGCAAAATCTCATTTTCTCGATCTGGAGTTGATTTTGCTGGTCCATGTTACTTAAAATCTTCAAAACTACGCACAGGCACGTTGACTAAAGCTTATATTGCCATTTTTATTTGTTTTGTCACAAAGGCAATACATTTGGAACTTGTTTCTGAACTATCTAGTCGTGCTTTTATAGCTGCCTTCAAAAGATTTACGTCTCGTCGTGGTCATTGCGCCCACTTATATTCTGACTGTGGTTCTAATTTTATAGGAGCTAATTATGAACTAACAAAATTGCTAACAAGAGCTAAAACGTCATTGCCTCCTGAACTATGTGAATTACTTGCTTGTGATGGTACAGAATGGCATTTCATTCCTCCAGCTTCACCTCACTTTGGGGGTTTATGGGAAGCTGGTGTGCGATCGACTAAGTTTCATATTAAACGTGTTATAGGAGATGCTAAACTCACCTTTGAAGAATATTATACATTACTTAGTCAAATAGAATGTTGCCTTAATTCACGTCCTATTTCTGCACTCAGTGAGTCAGTAGATGATCTAAGTGCATTAACACCCGGCCATTTTTTGATGCTTGGACCCCCAGTTGTAGTACCGTATGAAAATGTACATGACGTCGCGGTTAATAGGCTGAATCGCTGGCAACATATTGAACATTTGTTGCAATCTTTTTGGGAACGGTGGTCCCAAGAATATTTAGTCACTTTGCAAAATCGATATAAATGGTCTGCCCCTCAACGATCCTTGAAAGTCAACGACTTAGTTATTGTAAAAAATGAATGCCTTCCGCCATCTAAATGGTCTTTAGGTAGAATCATTGACGTTCACCCTGGCGATGATGCTAGGAACCATAAATACATGGTTCCTAGCGATGATGGTTTAGTTCGTGTTGTAACAATTAAATGTAGAAATAGTAGTTTTAAGCGTCCAGTTACTAAACTCTGTTTATTACCAATAGAATCATAAGTTTAAGGACTAACTAGTCCTTGGCTGGCGGCAATGTTGAAAGGATTTAGTACCTACGTGCATCACTAGATGGCGTTGCAGGTAGTTTACCTCGCGCTAGCATTTGGGTACCAGAATTGCTCTAAATATCGTAGATTTATAATGAATAAAGTTTTTGTTGATTTATTATCGTAATGAAGCGTTTTATTTGTCAGTGTCATATTCAGTTAATTCAGTGAACAAAGCTCGAAGCGTCGACGTTATTCTACATAGTTCGCGAATTATCTAGAACATACTAGACTCTTTGCTATTTGACAATTTGTATGTCATACTCTGTGGTGGCCTGACGTCACATATTAGCTGCCATATTTAATGTCATTTTAATTACGTCAATTCGTAACAGTATGTTTTTCAAAAGTGTTCCACATTCACACTCACGGTGCTTCGATACCATTGACGCAATGACTGTAACCATACTATTGGCGCTTTGTTTGTACCTATCTATATGACATTTTAAACGTCTCGATTTTTTGAGCGACTAGAATGTTGACAATAATAATAATAATTAATAAATATTTATTAAGTAAAAACATTTACATGTTGCCCCTTACCAGTAGTCCCTAAACTAGGGCAGCCTGTATTTTAGGGACTAGAGTTTGAGGTTTGCACATTATACTTAAAATAGAAAAAAGGAAGGACAAACATTAAGGAAATTTTAGAATATTGACTAATAGTATTTATACACGCGTTTGCGTGCATTGATAGGTGATACATGTCAGTGTGAGTAATATGAATGCGTGTAATGTGTTTGTGTGGTGTTATTGTGATCGGATTGTGTTTGTGATGTGTAAGTGTATGTATGTAGGTTGGTTTTTTAAATTTTTATTGTGTGTCACGTTATTATTTTCTTTTTTTTTATAACTTCATCCCTACGTTACCCTAACTAACAATATGAACACTTTGTTTGTACCGATATTATTGAACTTTTAGTTTTGTGTCTATTTATTTGGATACCTTAAGTTCTCCCACATTTTAGACGCTGACTGTACCACAAAATTACACCCGAGGAGTTGGTCGGCGCCGGCACCGGCTTTTCCCACCCCCGGGCTTACGCACATATCACGCCTGCAATACACCGACGGCTCGAGCAATAACACTTATCAATGAATTCCTTGCTAAGTTCCAGGGTGCCGACATGATTTGTGATTCCCTCAATACAATAATTGAAAAACTTTCATTTTTTTCATGACTTGTAACTTATTTTTATTACTTATTTTATTTTATCTTTGTACTTGTTTGTTTTTTTTTTTAAATTTCAATTTGTTTATAGTTTCATTTCCTTTAACATGTAAACGTCTAGGCTTAAGTTAGCTGTAAGTTTACGTTGTAATTACCAATAATAAATGAATAAATGTAACGATTTTGAGGCCCTTTTGTCCCTAGGAAGCTCCGTCATCGTGGCGGGCGACTTCAACGCCAAAAGCGCCGCGTGGAATAGCAACAACTCCGCGTGGTAGGTTAGGTTAGAGGATCGCCCCCATACAGTACGGTGTCCCTCGGGGCTGCCTGTGTGTTGGCGGGCGCTACCCCTTGGGAGATTGAAGCCGGTACGCAACACCAGGCGTCAGGCGCAGGAAGAGGCCCTGCGCCTGTGGGCCGCGCAGCTCGCGGTGCCGACTTAAGGTTTGCGGACAATCGAAGCCGTGCGCGAATGGCTGCGCAGACGGGACGGGGCCCTCACCTTCCGACTTGTGCAGGTGCTCACCGGCCATGGTGCTTCGGTGTGGACCTCCACAGGATCGGCAGAGAGGTTACCCCTGAGTGCCACGAGTGCAGTGCTGCTGAGACACGGCGCAACATACTGTCGCCGTGTGCAGCGCTTGGACTGGGCAGCGCCGCACTCTGGTGCGGGCCGTCGGAGGGGATTTCTCGCTACCGACCATCGTTGCGGCGATGCTCGCTAGTGAGAGATCGTAGGAGGCCATGATCTCCTTCTGTGATGAAGTTATCTCGCACAAGGAGACCTCGGAGCGGGCCAGGGAGAACGACCCCCTGGCTGACCCGCTTCGACGCAGGCAGTTGGGAGGTAGAAGGAGGCGTTTTGCCCGCCTCCTTGCTCGTCCCTAAGAGGGTTGGGGACAATGACGAGGCCAACCATTGCTCGCGCAACAACCCTCCTGTTTGGGAGACGTCAGGGCGTATCCAGACGTCTTCCTTTAGCGTGAGGAGGCCGGGAAAGGCTGGGCCGACCGCCTGGGCACCCCCATCCGGTGATTGCGAAAGCGACCTTGGCGGACCTCTCATTTCTGAGAAGGTCCGCCAAGGCGACGAACTAGTCCCACATATCCGCGCCGATGTCTTCCCATCCGCATCAAAAAAGTTATCGCCCACATAAGCACTACCCACTACGTATCCCATCGACCTGAAGTCTTAGACGTGGCACTTCTAAGAAACCCAGGCTTACGTCTATGCTCCATAGAAGTTGTACACGAGTTAGTATCCAATTAAGGCCCGTGATTGTAGAACTATTCCCGCGAGTAGGTTCCCCGAACGCCCAAGCCCACCCCTTGGCTGATCCCACAGTCACCCAGACTGAATGGAACAGACTGCAGAGTAGCCTACAGTCTGCTCCCAGTGATATTTATATGCTTCGCACGAGTGCAATGGTGATATTCACATAATAGGCGCTCCCGCCTGCCCGGTCGGCCGATACCGTCGCAAACGCTACGTATCGCAATTTTTTAATCTGTAATATTTTCTAAAATATTCATTTAAATCATATGCTTTAATGGGCCCTATAGATCTTTATTAAGTCAAAAATGTATTTAAGGTATTTAATAGGATAAGGATTAATGCTGCATTGGTTAAAATCGTGTTTCTCAAAAACAGTATTATTTCAGTATTCCCCTTGAATCACTCCATCTATTAAAAAAGCCACATCAAAATCCGTTGCGTAGTTTTAAAGATTTCAGCGCACGTACTGCGGGATTGATTCACGAGTTCAAAGTCACTCAACGCGCAATGGAGCGAGCTATGCTCGGGGTCTCTCTTAGGGATAACATCAGAAATTATTTAATCCGTAAGAGAACTAAAGTTACCGACATAGCCCGCCGGATCAGCAAGAACCGATGGCCGTTGGAGCAGACGAGTTCTGGAGTGGAGACCGCGTCTCGGCAAGCGTAGCGTAGAACGCCCTCCGGCCCGATGGACCGGCGACTTGCGAAAGGTCTGGTGGAGTGGCTGGTGGAGGCTGGATGAGAAAATGCAGAGGACCGGGATATCTGGAGTAAAATGGGGGAAACCTATGTCCAGCAGTGGACTGCGATAGGTTAAATAGGAAGCGCACGTAGGGACATGGGGACAAAAAAGGTGACTTTGTTTTACACTAAGTAGTGAATTATTTCATAAATATGAATAAAAACAACAATATGAACAAACATATCTTTATTTTAAACACGTTATATTCGGTTATAGTTTCAGTCCCAGGTTTCATAATAGTAATAAGGTTATAAATGTTAATCGTTCTCTAAACCTATATTAGGAGTCGGATTACTTGGCAGAACACGAGCTTTGGGGTACACATCCTCTGACGACAGTGCTGTATTTGTAACCAGCTACGCAGCGACATCCGCCTGAGATACACGTAGTGCCGCATCTGATCAAGTCGCGGGGCATCTCGCACGGCTGCTCGCAATATGACGGAATACAACCCGCCGTTTGATGGGGACCGCAGTTGATTTGACCTGCAATCCAAAATTGGGGAACAGATTAATCATCATCGTCGACAGCTCCTTATACATCTACGAGGGGCAAGAGACCTCCCGTAAAGGATGTATAGGCCTTAGTCGTCCACGCGGGCCCAGTCCTTGGCGTACACTCCATATATGCAAATAAGCAGTGCATGCCCTGTGCGTCCAGACAACTCGGAAAATCGCCAACATATTCAATGTAACATAAATTTCGGAAATTCTGAATGACTTTAGTATTTATTGGAATTTGAGTCTTTACTCTCCAGATCGGAAGCCAACTGTCGACACCAAGGAGCCATCTAGCTTATCATCATCATCAGCCTAAAGTGTCTGCCTGCAGGGACAAAAAGAAGTAGAATAGATATTGCGAAGAATGATGGCCGCGAACTATCAGTCATAGGTAATAACACTAAAGAAGACTTTGAGGACATTTCTGACATTTCTGCTTAAGTTAACGTATTTGGCAATAATGATGATGATAATGAAAGAAAAATAAAAACATAATGTAGAAGAAGTTAAACAACGAAATGCTTTAATAAATTAATGCACGAAGAATACTTACAGTGGACATCTACCACGTAGAACGCAGCCAGTACCAGCAAAACACAAGTAGATACGCGGAACATCTTGAAATTCTTGTCGAATGTGTGAAGCTGACTGCTTTCCGGATGCTTTATATACCAGCTTGTAAACAGAAAAATGTTGTTGTTTAAGCAAATGTTTGCATGGTGTTGCTTAAAAACAGGTAATTATTGTTAAAATTTATGGTGAAATTCGCTCTTATTAATATGACGATAAAGCACTTAAGAAGTGAATTCGTTCTAGGCTATTATTTCCAGACGGAATTGTATTGTGTAAGTAAATATCCGTTTAATGAAAACATAATTAAATAGAGAATAATTAACTGGAGACTGATGAAAGCTGATAAACAGCTATTTCACCAAAAAAAAGGTATTTTTACAGAAGACCTGTTGCTGTTTTGCTGTTGCTGCCTTCACGGCTTTGCAGGGCAAGTAGCGAGCGCAGATGCTATAAAAAAATATGCAACGACTTAAGGGCGTCCTTGTACATTTATTTTTTGAGATTTCAGAATCGTCGACATGAAGATTTCGCGTAATTTGTAAACCCTAAATCCAACTGAATCCTCCTGCTGCCCCTTCGAAGTTATGCAGGCCAAGTTAAATAGTTTAGCCCAAGTGCGTTTCATTCTTGAAGAACGAGGACACTTCATTCAGTTTGAAACACCGCAGCGTTTGTAAGCAGTTTTGGGGATATTTCATTTCCCTGTCTAACTCCCCGACGCAAAAAGATGGGTTTTGTGCGCTGGTCTCCGTTGCTGCATTGCTGCGTTAGAGAGAATATTTAACACCTAGATATATCACCAATCGATACCACATCGACAGACAATGAGCCTTCTGAAACCAGCTCAGGTTTCGATGAACTCTAAGGCTTTTTCGTAGTCCACAATACCATACACCGTGGCTGGTTATACTTTTCGGTGCTATGCATATGCTGTCAAGCAAAATGGATCCGAGGTGTTATAACCTCTTCAAATCCGTGCCTGCTCTGGTCGTTAAAATTCATCAAGCCGTATTCGTCGCTATAGACGCGGCTTAGAGGTGCAATCGATCAAATCTTCAAGATACTTTTGATACTCTTCTTGAAGTACTTAACCAGGACGCTTCTGGACCACGCTTAAGGATTGGTTGTCCACCAGACACATTACTGTCACCACCCGGGTCCATCCGATTTTGACGATGCTCCAGTGCTGTACTAATCTCGGTGACGTCGACATTCGGGATATCTTGCGTATAAGTGATGTGTTAGATGAAAGTATAAGGCTAATATGGGGTCCATAGGAATACTCTGATTTCAGGATCTTTGGACAAGATGTGAGAAATTGGCGGTTTGCTGTCTGAGGCTTCTTTTATGATAATCAAAAACTAAAATGTTTATATTTACGTGTCAAAATGATTCGAGTCATGCAACGCGGGCTTGTGTAAGCTGTAACCCGCCAGAGCGCGCATGCGTGCACTGTCGGGCGCAAGCATAGATTTAGAATTAGCGCGCTACGCTGGTGCAAATATTTGTTTTAATGGCGGTGAATCATTCAGATGCGACAAACGCAGACTTTTTGAATAGAAGTAGTTTATATTATTTTATCTGTGATAGAAGCAACTCATGATTTTCAATTGTACCGTGTACTTTTTATTTGCAGTACACGAAGTTGATAGGGACAAACGCGAAAACGCTGTAGGGCACATGGTGAAATGTAACAACGTTGCAACTATAAGAATCAACAATTTACAAAGATTATAACTGTTAATGTGACTGAATGAATGAATGATCCGACCGTTTTCGTCATGGCGACCACTTCCACTCCTAAACAGTACGGCGCACATGCGCTTGAAGATGGCTAATGTAGCCGATCTTTGCAGTAAACTCACGAGCACATTGTGCACACGTGAGCTTACCATTGATATAATTATACTAAATGGTCACGGGTGTTCGGGCTTTTAATTCGTCGCGCTTAGCGTCTAGATCAGCTTAATAATAAAAATACTGAATGTATGATGCTGAAAGTTGCAGATTTTTATGCTAGTTACAGCAAATAATCGTATATTTTTTTATAATTATTAATAGTAAAATCTTGTACAAAATTTTATATTGCTCGTAGAGCTACGACATTAAACTATTCTACGTAGAAAAAAAGCTGATTCCGATTATGTAATAAACTAATTTTTACTTATATGCGGGTTACAGCAGTTTCGCTTTTTACCGTCAATATATTAAATATAATATTGCATTCTTAATTTTAAAAAAAATTGATACCTACAGGAAGCAGACTTAAATTAAAGAAGAGTTCAGCTGTATCAACATATTATAATATTTGTTTATAATAAATTTTGGGATACATGTGTGCGAGTTCTTTATTATCTGGGGGCACGGTAGTGCCCACGCCAAGTCGAGCGCGAGGTTAACACTGCCGTACCATCTTTTACAGGATCCATTTCGCCGCATTTTCAGGCCCCAATTGGAGAACCTTTGGGTTTGTCACCTAGTAAGATACAATAAGATATTTTAAATCCAAAATTTCAAGTCTGTAGCATGGTGGGCCGCTGCATTCGATGTCAAAAATTGAAGGTCTGGAGTATCTAATGAAGAATCCTCAGCTATATAAGAGATATGGTAATGCCCCCTTCTACTATTGATACGTGAAAAATCGACTATGATTGCAAAAATCTAGCGGTACACATCGTTTAATTTAATCTAACCTTTAGAGTCCCACTGCTGGGCAAATTGATGACACTATTGACCAATCTGTCGCTAGAACTGCTACCCATTGACGATACAAAGTTGCCACTTGGAAAACTGTGGTCAATAACCAGTCGATTGTAGGCTTGATAAAGCCACTAACGTATAAAGAATGTTCAACGGCCAAGTCACACAACACTAACCATAATAATAAAGAAATCGCTGTAAGTAATAAAGTAATCGCGAAACTTCGCTTTCACTTAACGTCGGAATTAAATGACCTACAGGCTTGAAATTTTGGATTTAAAGAATGTTACTAGATGGCGAAAATTTAAGCTTTCTGTTATTATCCAAAGGTTGGGGCCTGAAAATGCGGCGAAATGGATCCTGTAAAGGATGGTACGGCAGTGTTTGCTTCGAGCTCGACTTGGCGGGGGCTCTGCCGTGCCCGCCGATAGTATATTCTCCCGCAGTAAAAGTTAAAATAAATCGCTTCGTTAGCGCGCAGCTCACGCGACGCGCGGCTGCTTCGAGGAACCATTTTTATTTCTAATTATTAATTTTAAATGAAATGAAATAAAAGTAGGTGGCTTTAGTTTTTCCTTATTACATAAGCTACTTGCCAAATAAGCAATTTCCAAATCTGTCCAGCCATTTCAGAGATTACGCGGAACAAACAGACGGATAGAAAAAAAAATCATGGGACGATATCTTGGATTGCGGTGGTATCCACCTAGACGATGCAGTGCCGCGTCCACCACCTATTGAACCTCAAAAATAACTTTTTCTTGAATCACTCCATCTATTAAAAAAACTGCATCGTATTCCTTTGCGTAGTTTTTAAGATTCAAGCGCACAAAGGGACATGGGGACAAAGAAAGCGACTTAGTTTTATACTGTGTAGTGATATAAGTACTCGTAACAAACAGCGTATTACGAGTATACATATTTTTACTCCAATGTGCGTTACATAACTTGTTGAATGTCGTTAAAATTAGAAAAAGATGTTTCATATACCAACTGACAGCTTCTTAATTAATTCCTGCCGATACTTGTAACAATAAACCTATTACGAAAATAACAAAAGAATTTTCGCAGCAAACTGAATAAATATCATAAAGAATTTATAATAATCCTCTTTACACTGCAATGTTACTTAATTTGATCAAATTTCCTGAAATGTATTCTATTAATATTTCTTACTACTTTTGACGACCCATTTTTGGTGTAATGGTTGAGACGTCGGCTACTACATCAAGGATTCCGGGTTCGATCCCCTGGCAGTACAAAAAAATGTGTACATAACAATGTCTGTTTGCATTGTTAAAGCTGTTTTCTATGTATACTATGTATGTATTTACACAAAGATATAAAAGTATGTGGGTCCGTTGTTTAGTACCCATATTACAGTTCTTTCTCAGATCAGACCACGTACGCACATATGTTATACCTAATACATTTAGTCTTATTTTACTGCTTATTATTTCGTAATCTCGATACATAAGGATGGGTAGGGTTGTATGTACAGTTAGCGTCTATAATATAAGAGCACTGAATGGTATCGAATATATAAATAAAAAAAATAAATTTTCGTTTATTTTTCCACACAAATTCTTTTACATCTTAAAGTTATGACATAATGTGCTTATCATAGGTATATATACTCGCGTGCAAGTAATCGACTCAAGCCTCAAGTGCGCATAAAAAGTGATATAACTAAAAAATGACTTATTTTACCTCTATATAATGTTTTACATAATTAAAGCCTAGTAATTAGGCTTTCAAATGGTAGCATAATATCAGTAATTTAAATAAACACTTGTACTTAGAATGCAACTGAACGCAACCTCCCGTAAACTGCTCTGCGCTCTATTCACAACTTGCGCGACACAACCCCCTATAAAACCCCCTGTAATCGTTTTTTTTTATCAGTCGCTCATTAGACGTTGACCTGAACACATCTCTGCAAATTAAAGCCGTCATTTGAAGAAAATTATGGATACAACACCTGAAGAAGCCGCTCAAGTCGTTGCCCTGTTGCAAGAAGGTTGAACCAGCGAGAAGTCGCTCGTCGTTTGAATATGAGTCAGTCCGCTGTCTCGAGAGTATACAGAAGGTTTCAAGAGACTGGTGCCTTCACTCGGAGGCCTAATACCAGCCGACGCCGGTGCACCTCGGAGCGTGACGACCGGTTTTTGGTCTCGACCTCTCTCCGAAATCGACACCTTACCGGCGTAGATGTGCAGCAGGAGCTACGTCAAGTTCGCGGGGTGACTGTCAGTCAGTGGACAGTTAGAAGAAGGTTGAAAGAAGCTAACCTCCGAAAAGACCCGCTACAGGCCCGAAGTTGACCACAGCTCATCGTCAAGCACGCCTTCACTTTGCTCGAGAACATTTGGATTGGAGCATAGAGCAATGGCAGTCAGTCCTGTTCACAGATGAGACGAGGATGTGTCTCCATGGCAGCGACAGGAGAGGTCGGGTATACCGTCGTCCCGGTGAACGGTTTTCACAGTGCTGCTTTGTGGAAACCGTTGCATATGGTGGCGGATCTTGCATGATGTGGGCTGGAATTTCCTTAGAAGGCAAAACGGACCTTGTTTTCGTTCCTGGGGGAGGCCGGGGAGGAGGTCTGACCAGTGATCGTTACATTGAAAATGTTCTACTGGATCAAGTTGTTAATCAGGGGGCCTTATCAAGGCTTTATTGGGGAAAATTTCATCTTGATGCATGACAATGCCCGATGTCACACTGCTCGGGCCACACGTGATTTCCTGAACGAAGTTGGAATTCACACTATGCATTGGCCAGCGCTCAGCCCCGATTTAAATCCCATTGAGCACATATGGGACGAGCTCAAAAGGAAAGTTAGAGCGAGGAATCCAGCTCCGACAAACATCAATGAGCTCAAGACTGCGTTGGTAGAAGAGTGGGGTCGAATACCACAATCATCCATTAAAAAGTTGATAAGGTCGATGAAGAATCGCATGAGAGCAGTGATCAGAGCTAGAGGAGGGAATACCAAATATTGACACGAATATTTTTTTATCTTACGCACATTTTGTTTCATTTAAACACAATAACCCCATACTGTGAAATTGTATGAATTTTCAACATTTTTTACATTATCATTAGCATTAACCTTTTTTACTAAACTACTGAATCGATTTTCATGCAACTTACACCATTTTAAAGCTCAATTACTAGGCTTTAATTATGTAAAACATTATATAGAGGTATAATAAGGCATTTTTTAGTTATATCACTTGTTATGCGTACTTGAGGCTTGAGTCGATTTACTTGCACGCGAGTGTATTGTGAAGAACTGTTGCTTGAAATAAGTTTCAAATATAGAAACCTGTACCACAGGTCACCAGGCCGCCAAAGACATAGGTAGGGAAAAACTTTTTGTTATGTTGTGGTAAATAGATAACATACATTTTGAGGTAATAAAAGGTAACAATTTAAGATATCATCATCATGATCAGCTCATTAAACGTCCACCGAGGGCACGAGCCTACCCGTATAGGGTGATTAGGCCTTAGTCGTCCACGAGGGCCCAGTGAGGATTGGACGACTTCACACACAACCTTCGAATCTCTTCGCAGGCGTGCATGAAGGTTTCCTTACGATGTTTTCCTTCACCGTAAGAGCGTCGGATAACGTACATATAATTTCGAAATTCGAAAAATACATGGTACGTGTCGGGATTTGAACCACAGCCCTCCCGGTAGGAAGGCGACAGTCCACACCACTGAGCCACCGACGCTCTTTGAATTTAAGATAATTAAGACTAAATATAACGTAACTCGAGTTACAAGAGCGTGCGAAGGCATAATAGTTGTGTCAGTAGCTGGGCTTGGTTTGTTTTGAGAGGGTATGTGAAAAAATGGTGTGAATGTAGGTAAAAGTCTGAGTATTTACGTGTGAAATGATGTGAATGTGTATATAATAGTTAATATTGGTAGGTTTGTGTAAGAGTGAGCCTACAAACCGACAACCGAGATTCCGTCCCCGCAGGCGGGGGCCATCGTCGCGTGTCCCTGTAGGTTCGCACAGTCCCTATTCGCGTAACCGGCATGTGCCGGGCCGCTTTTCTCCCCAAACTATGTTAGGCTACCAAGCCCCCCCCCCGCAACGCCTAAGCCGAGGTTCGAGTTCCGTTCGGGGACGCCCTTAGGCTCGTTGTGTAAATACTAAGGCTGAGAGCCATCTGCGCTCGCCACTTGCCCGGTGAAGCTGTAAAGGCCATCTGCGGCCAACAGCAGTAGTCAGTTCGAAAAGAAAAAAAAGTAAGAGTGAGTTATGTATGTAAGTGTATTGTGAATATGTGATCAACTGCGAGAGATAGGAGAGATGATCCATACATAGGAGTATCGGGAACTAACGAGGGAGATTAAAGTGAAAGTAGGTTTTCAGTAGCAACATAATCTTATCTTGTCAAGTATTTGGCTACACTATTCTTACATGAGTATTTTGGAAGAGAGTAGATAAGGAGGATACTATTAATTTTATTGTACAGTAGTGGACCGTAGTATGTAGCAGACTTTTGTTTGAAGTCGTTTGTTTGCCCGACGTTTAGGATCGTATGGTAGCAAAGAGTGCTGGGCAAGTGTGCATTTAAGGATAAAAGTCTGCCGCACCGAAGATATTCCAGGTTTCGTATAAATCTTTGGTGGGATAGCGATATGGGAGACCCGCTGCAACTTTTAGTAAAATACGTTGAGCACTTTCTACTGTTAGAATGAGTGTTTTACCTGCACCTCCCCAGGATGTAATACAGTATTCTATGAGGGAGTGACACAATGCGTAGTACACTGTTTTAATCGTTTTCTTGTCAGCCACATGTCTAAGGTTTCGGAAGATGTTTATAAGTTTACGAAGCCTAGAAGCTAGAAGATCTAGATGGCTTCTAAACGTAAGTGTATTTATCCAGCAGGACTACGAGATATTTGACGATGTTAGCACACTCTGAAGTAGGGCAATTACAAGAGGTTGAGGTAGAATGAGGGCTGCATATACTATGATTCTCTGTTCCAGCGAAGGTAGTTGGTTAGCTCGTAACGCAAACGCCATATATTGGGTTTTTTGAACATTAAGTGTTAAGGCACTTTACACTTTAAGCATCTGTTCACATCATCAAAACCCCTCTGTGCTAGGTCAAAAGCGGAGGCCCAGGAGCTACCGCGGAAAAACAGAGCCGTATGTATCGTCAGCATACGCAAAGATTTGGCCTCCATTAAGAGACAGCTGACATATGTCATTAATATATATAAGAAAGAGGGTAAGTCCGATAATACTGCCCTGCGGAACACCGTAGGAGATACTGGAGTCCTCACTCACCCAACTATTTATTCTAACCCTTTGAGTCCTGTTGGTTAGATAGTCTGTGAACAGTTGGAGAGGAAGGCACCATGAGTGCTCATAAATGTGGAACACTTTTGAAAAACATACTTTACTGCTATTTAAGTATTATTTCGCTCGTCAATGATAAGTTAAACATTTATACACAAAATGAATAATGAAACAATTTGCTGATGTTTATATTTATAAGTAATAGGGACGCTCCCGCCTGCCTGGTCGGCCGGTACCGCCGCAAACGCTACGTACCCCAATTTTTAAATCTCTAATATTTTTCTAAAATATTCAATTAAATCATATGCTTAATGGGCCCTATAGATCTTTATTAAGTCAAAAATGTATTTAAGGTATTTAATAGGATAAGGATTAATGCTGTATTGGTTAAAATCGTATTTCTCAAAAACAGTATGTCTTCCCTATATGGGAGAAACCTATGTCCAGCAGTGGACTGCGATAGGTTAAATAGGAAGCGCAATAGGGACATGGGGACAAAAAAGGTGACTTTTTTATACTAAGTAGAATTATTTCATAAATATGAATAAAAACAACAATATGAACAAACATATCTTTATTTTAAACGTTATATTCGGTTATAGTTTCAGTCTCAGGTTCATAATAGTAATAAGGTTATAAATGTTAATCGTTCTCTAAACCTATATTAGGAGTCGGATTACTTGGCAGAACACGAGCTTTGGGTACACATCCTAGGACGACTTTGCTGTATTTGTAACCAGCTACGCAGCGACATCCGCCTGAGATACACGTAGTGCCGCATCTGATCAAGTCGCGGGGCATCTCGCACGGCTGTCGCAATATGACGGAATACAACCCGCCGTTTGATGGGGACCGCAGTTGATTTGACTGCAATCCAAAATTGGGAACAGATTAATCATCATCGTCGACAGCTCCTTATACATCTCTACCGAGGGGCAAGAGACCTCCCGTAAAGGATGTATAGGCCTTAGTCGTCCACGCGGGCCCAGTCATTGGCGTACACTCCATATATGCAAATAAGCAGTGCATGCCCTGTGCGTCCAGACAACTCGGAAAATCGCCAACATATTCAATGTAACATAAATTTCGGAAATTCTGAATGACTTTAGTATTTATTGGAATTTGAGTCTTTACTCTCCAGATCGGAAGCCAACTGTCGACACCAAGGAGCCATCTAGCTTATCATCATCATCAGCCTAAAGTGTCTGCCTGCAGGGACAAGAAGTAGTAGAATAGATATTGCGAAGAACTGATGGCCGCGAACTATCAGTCATAGGTTATAACACTAAAGAAGACTTTGAGGACATTTCTGACATTTCTGCTTAAGTTAACGTATTTGGCAATAATGATGATGATAATGAAAGAAAATAAAAACATATTGTAGAAGAAGTTAAACAACGAAATGCTTTAATAAATTAATGCACGAAGAATACTTACAGTGGAATCTACCACGTAGAAGCAGCCAGTACCAGCAAAACACAAGTAGATACGCGGAACATCTTGAAATTCTTGTCGAATGTGTGAAGCTGACTGCTTTCCGGATGCTTTATATACCAGCTTGTAAACAGAAAAATGTTGTTTGTTTAAGCAAATGTTGCATGGTGTTGCTTAAAAACAGGTAATTATTGTTAAAATTTATGGTGAAATCGCTCTTATTAATATGACGATAAAGCACTTAAGAAGTGAATTCGTTCTAGGCTATTATTTCCAGACGGAATTGTATTGTGTAAGTAAATATCCGTTTAATGAAAACATAATTAAATAGAGAATAATTAACTGGAGACTGATGAAAGCTGATAAACAGCTATTTCACCAAAAAAAAGGTATTTTTACAGAAGACCTGTTGCTGTTTTGCTGTTGCTGCCTTCACGGCTTTGCAGGGCAAGTAGCGAGCGCAGATGCTATAAAAAATATGCAACGTCTTAAGGGCGTCCTTGTATATTTATTTTTTTGAGATTTCAGAATCGTCGACATGAAGATTTCGCGTAATTTGTAAACCCTAAATCCAACTGAATCCTCCTGCTGCCCCTTCGAAGTTATGCAGGCCAAGTTAAATAGTTTAGCCCAAGTGCGTTTCATTCTTGAAGAACGAGGACACTTCATTCAGTTTGAAACACCACAGCGTTTGTAAGCAGTTTTGGGGATATTTCATTTCCCTGTCTAACTCCCCGACGCAAAAAGATGGGTTTTGTGCGCTGGTCTCCGTTGCTGCATTGCTGCGTTAGAGAGAATATTTAACACCTAGATATATCACCAATCGATACCACATCGACAGACAATGAGCCTTCTGAAACCAGCTCAGGTTTCGATGAACTCTAAGGCTTTTTCGTAGTCCACAATACCATACACCGTGGCTGGTTATACTTTTCGGTGCTATGCATATGCTGTCAAGCAAAATGGATCCGAGGTGTTATAACCTCTTCAAATCCGTGCCTGCTCTGGTCGTTAAAATTCATCAAGCCGTATTCGTCGCTATAGACGCGGCTTAGAGGTGCAATCGATCAAATCTTCAAGATACTTTTGATACTCTTCTTGAAGTACTTAACCAGGACGCTTCTGGACCACGCTTAAGGATTGGTTGTCCACCAGACACATTACTGTCACCACCCGGGTCCATCCGATTTCGACGTTGCTCCAGTGCTGTACTAATCTCGGTGACGTCGACATTCGGGATATCTTGCGTATAAGTGATGTGTTAGATGAAAGTATAAGGCTAATATGGGGTCCATAGGAATACTCTGATTTCAGGATCTTTGGACAAGATGTGAGAAATTGGCGGTTTGCTGTCTGAGGCTTCTTTTATGATAATCAAAACTAAAATGTTTATATTTACGTGTCAAAATGATTCGAGTCATGCAACAAAATTCATTACGCCAACACAATAGATTCTTCGAAACGTCGCGGGCTTGTGTAAGCTGTAACCCGCCAGAGCGCGCATGCGTGCACTGTCGGGTGCAAGCATAGATTTAGAATTAGCGCGCTACGCTGGTGCAAATATTTGTTTTAATGGCGGTGAATCATTCAGATGCGACAAACGCAGACTTTTTGAATAGAAGTAGTTTATATTATTTTATCTGTGATAGAAGCAACTCATGATTTTCAATTGTACCGTGTACTTTTTATTTGCAGTACACGAAGTTGATAGGGACAAACGCGAAAACGCTGTAGGGCACATGGTACGAAATGTAACAAACGTTGCAACTATAAGAATCAGACAATTTACAAAGATTATAACTGTTAATGTGACTGAATGAATGAATGATCCGACCGTTTTCGGTCATGGCGACCACTTCGACTCCTAAACAGTACGGCGCACATGTGCTTGAAGATGGCTAATGTACCCGATCTTGGCAGTAAACTCACGAGCATATTGTGCACACGTGAGCTTACCATTGATATAATTATACTAAATGGTCACGGGTGTTCGGGCTTTTAATTCGTCGCGCTTAGCGTCTAGATCAGCTTAATAATAAAATACTGAATGTATGATGCTGAAAGTTGCAGATTTTTATGCTAGTTACAGCAAATAATCGTATATTTTTTTATAATTATTAATAGTAAAATCTTGTACAAAATTTTATATTGCTCGTAGAGCTACGACATTAAACTATTCTACGTAGAAAAAAAGCTGATTCCGATTATGTAATAAACTAATTTTTACTTATATGCGGGTTACAGCAGTTTCGCTTTTTACCGTCAATATATTAAATATAATATTGCATTCTTAATTTTAAAAAAAGGATACCTACAGGAAGCAGACTTAAATTAAAGAAGAGTTCAGCTGTATCAACATATTATAATATTTGCTTATAATAAATTTTGGGATACATGTATGCGAGTTCCTTATTATCTGGGGGCACGGCAGAGCCCCCGCCAAGTCGAGCTGGAAGCAAACACTGCCGTACCATCCTTTTCAGGATCCATTTCGCCGCATTTTATATTCTCCCGCAGTAAAAGTTAAAATAAATCGCTTCGTTAGCGCGCAGCTCACGCGACGCGCGGCTGCTTCGAGGAACCATTTTTATTTCTAATTATTAATTTTAAATGAAATGAAATAAAAGTAGGTGGCTTTAGTTTTTCCTTATTACATAAGCTACTTGCCAAATAAGCAATTTCCAAATCTGTCCAGCCATTTCAGAGATTACGCGGAACAAACAGACGGATAGAAAAAAAATCATGGGACGATATCTGGGATTGCGGTGGTATCCACCTAGACGATGCAGTGCCACGTCCACCACCTATTGAACCTCAAAAATAACTTTTTCTTGAATCACTCCATCTATTAAAAAAACTGCATCGTATTCCTTTGCGTAGTTTTTAAGATTCAAGCGCACAAAGGGACATGGGGACAAAGAAAGCGACTTAGTTTTATACTGTGTAGTGATATAAGTACTCGTACAAACAGCGTATTACGAGTATACATATTTTTACTCCAATGTGCGTTACATAACTTGTTGAATGTCGTTAAAATTAGAATAAGATGTTCCATATAGCAACTGACAGCTTTTTAATTAATTCCTGCCGATACTTGTAACAATAAACCTATTACGAAAATAACAAAAGAATTTTCTCAGCAAACTGAATAAATATCATAAAGAATTTATAATAAGCCTCTTTATACTGCAATGTTACTTAATTTGATAAAATTTCCTGAAATTGTATTCTATTAATATTTCTTACTACTTTTGACGACCCATTTTTGGTGTAATGGTTGAGACGTCGGCTACTACATCAAGGATTCCGGGTTCGATCCCCTGGCAGTGCAAAAAAAGTGTACATAACAATGTCTGTTTGCATTGTTAAAGCTGTTTTCTATGTATACTATGTATGTATTTACACAAAGATATAAAAGTATGTGGGTCCGTTGTTTAGTACCCATATTACAGTTCTTTCTCAGATCAGACCTCGTACGCACATATGTTATACCTAATACATTTAGTCTTATTTTATATTTAATGCTTATTATTTCGTAATCTCGATACATAAGGATGGGTAGGGTTGTATGTACAGTTAGCGTCTATAATATAAGAGCACGGAATGGTATCGAATAAAAAATAAAATAAAAAAATTTTCGTTTATATTTCCAACACAAATTCTTTTACATCTTAAAGTTATGACATAATGTGCTTATCATAGGTATATATTTGTGAAGAATTGTTGCTTGAAATAAGTTTCAAATACAGAAACCTGTACCACAGGTCACCAGGCCCGCCCAAAGACATAGGTAGGGAAAAACTTTTTGTTAGTGTGTGGTAAATAGATAACATACATTTTGAGGTAATAAAAGGTAACAAATTTAAGATATCATCATCATCATCAGCTCATTAAACGTCCCCACCGAGGGGCACGAGCCTACCCGTATAGGGTGATTAGGCCTTAGTCGTCCACGCGGGCCCAGTGCGGATTGGACGACTTCACACACAACCTTCGAATCTCTTCGCAGGCGTGCATGAAGGTTTCCTCACGATGTTTTCCTTCACCGTAAGAGCGTCGGATAACGTACATATAATTTCGAAATTCGAAAATACATTGGTACGTGTCGGGATTTGAACCACAGCCCTCCCGGTAGGAAGGCGACAGTCCACACCACTGAGCCACCGACGCTCTTTGAATTTAAGATAATTAAGACTAAATATAACGTAACTCGAGTTACAAGAGCGTGCGAAGGCATAATAGTTGTGTTACTACTGACTGACTGGGCTTGGTTTGTTCTGAGAGGGTATGTGAAAAAATGGTGTGAATGTAGGTAAAAGTCTGAGTATTTACATGTGAAATGATGTGAATGTGTATATTATGGTTAATATTGGTAGGTTTGTGTAAGAGTGAGCCTACAAACCGACAACCGAGATTCCGTCCCCGCCAGCGGGGGCCATCGTCGCGTGTCCCTGTAGGTTCGCACAGTCCCTATTCGCGTAACCGGCATGTGCCGGGCCGCTTTTCTCCCCAAACATATGTTAGGCTACCAAGCCCCCCCCCCCCCAACGCCCTAAGCCGAGGTTCGAGTTCCGTTCGGGGACGCCCTTAGGCTCGTTGTGTAAATACTAAGGCTGAGAGCCATCTGCGCTCGCCACTTGCCCAGTGAAGCTGTAAAGGCCATCTGCGGCCAAGCAGTAGTCAGTTCGAAAAGAAAAAAAAAGTAAGAGTGAGTTATGTATGTAAGTGTATTGTGAATATGTGATCAACTGCGAGAAATAGGAGAGATGATTGATCCATACATAGGAGTATCGGGAACTAACGAGGGAGATTAACATTAACGTGAAAGTAGGTTTTCAGTAGCAACATAATCTTATCTTTTCAGGTATTTGGCTACACTATTCTTACATGAGTATTTTGGAAGAGAGTACATTAGGAGGATACTATTAAATTTATTGTACAGTAGTGGACCAAGGAAACCAAAAAACTTCTGTGCGAAGGAAGTTTTCCGAGCGGGTATGTAGCAGAATTTTGTTTTAAGTCGTTTGTTTGCCCGACGTTTAGGATCGTATGGTAGCAAAGAGTGCTGGGCAAGTGTGCATTTAAGGATAAAAGTCTGCCTCACCGAGAGAATATTCCAGGTTTCGTATAAATCTTTGGTGGGATAACGATATAGAGACCCGCTGCAACTTTTAGTAAAATACGTTGAGCTCTTTCTACTGTTAGAATGTGTGTTTTGCCTGCACCTCCCCAGGATGTAATACAGTATTCTATGAGGGAGTGACACAATGCGTAGTACACTGTTTTAATCGTTTTCTTGTCAGCCACATGTCTAAAGTTTCGGAAGATGTTTATAAGTTTACGAAGCCTAGAAGCTAGAAGATCTAGATGGCTTCTAAACGTAAGTGTATTTATTATCCAGCAGGACTACGAGATATTTGACGATGTTAGCACACTCTGAAGTAGGGCAATTACAAGAGGTTGAGGTAGAATGAGGGCTGCATATACTATGATTCTCTGTTCCAGCGAAGGTAGTTGGTTAGCTCGTAACGCAAACGCCATATATTGGGTTTTTTGAACATTAAGTGTTAAGGCACTTTACACTTTAAGCATCTGTTCACATCATCAAAACCCCTCTGTGCTAGGTCAAAAGCGGAGGCCCAGGAGCTACCGCGGAAAAACAGAGCCGTATGTATCGTCAGCATACGCAAAGATTTGGCCTCCATTAAGAGACAGCTGACATATGTCATTAATATATATAAGAAAGAGGGTAAGTCCGATAATACTGCCCTGCGGAACACCGTAGGAGATACTGGAGTCCTCACTCACCCAACTATTTATTCTAACCCTTTGAGTCCTGTTGGTTAGATAGTCTGTGAACAGTTGGAGAGGAAGGCACCATGAGTGCTCATAAATGTGGAACACTTTTGAAAAACATACTTTACTGCTATTTAAGTATTATTTCGCTCGTCAATGATAAGTTAAACATTTATACACAAAATGAATAATGAAACAATTTGCTGATGTTTATATTTATAAGTAATAGGCACGCTCCCGCCTGCCTGGTCGGCCGGTACCGCCGCAAACGCTACGTACCCCAATTTTTAAATCTCTAATATTTTCTAAAATATTCAATTAAATCATATGCTTTAATGGCCCTATAGATCTTTATTAAGTCAAAAATGTATTTAAGGTATTTAATAGGATAAGGATTAATGCTGTATTGGTTAAAATCGTATTTCTCAAAAACAGTATGTCTTCCCCTATATGGGAGAAACCTATGTCCAGCAGTGGACTGCGATAGGTTAAATAGGAAGCGCACATAGGGACATGGGGACAAAAAAGGTGACTTTGTTTTATACTAAGTAGTGAATTATTTCATAAATATGAATAAAAACAACAATATGAACAAACATATCTTTATTTTAAACACGTTATATTCGGTTATAGTTTCAGTCTCAGGTTTCATAATAGTAATAAGGTTATAAATGTTAATCGTTCTCTAAACCTATATTAGGAGTCGGATTACTTGGCAGAACACGAGCTTTGGGGTACACATCCTAGGACGACTTTGCTGTATTTGTAACCAGCTACGCAGCGACATCCGCCTGAGATACACGTAGTGCCGCATCTGATCAAGTCGCGGGGCATCTCGCACGGCTGCTCGCAATATGACGGAATACAACCCGCCGTTTGATGGGACCGCAGTTGATTTGACCTGCAATCCAAAATTGGGAACAGATTAATCATCGTCGTCGACAGCTCCTTATACATCTCTACCGAGGGGCAAGAGACCTCCCGTAAAGGATGTATAGGCCTTAGTCGTCCACGCGGGCCCAGTCCTTGGCGTACACTCCATATATGCAAATAAGCAGTGCATGCCCTGTGCGTCCAGACAACTCGGAAAATCGCCAACATATTCAATGTAACATAAATTTCGGAAATTCTGAATGACTTTAGTATTTATTGGAATTTGAGTCTTTACTCTCCAGATCGGAAGCCAACTGTCGACACCAAGGAGCCATCTAGCTTATCATCATCATCATCAGCCTAAAGTGTCTGCCTGCAGGGACAAGAAGTAGTAGAATAGATATTGCGAAGAACTGATGGCCGCGAACTATCAGTCATAGGTATAACACTAAAGAAGACTTTGAGGACATTTCTGACATTTCTGCTTAAGTTAACGTATTTGGCAATAATGATGATGATAATGAAAGAAAATAAAAACATAATGTAGAAGAAGTTAAACAACGAAATGCTTTAATAAATTAATGCACGAAGAATACTTACAGTGGACATCTACCAAGTAGAACGCAGCCAGTACCAGCAAAACACAAGTAGATAAGCGGAACATCTTGAAATTCTTGGCGAATGTGTGAAGCTGACTGCTTTCCGGATGCTTTATATACCAGCTTGTAAACAGAAAATATTTTTTAGCAAATGTTTGCATGGTGTTGCTTAAAAACAGGTCGTTATTGTTAAAAAGAATGGTGAAATTCGCTCATAATAATATGACGATAAAGCACTTAAGGAGTGAATTCGTTCAAGGCTATCATTTCCAGATGGAATTGTATTGTGTAAGTAAATATCCATCATATATTAAATAGATAATAGTTAACTGGAGACCAATGAAAGCTGATAAACAGCTATTTCACCAAAAAAGATATTTTTACAGAAACCTGTTTTGCTGTTTTG
>PQWD01006646.1:0-17297 GCA_019425675.1 Leucinodes orbonalis
TTAGTACAAGCATTGAGTTGTAATTAGAGATGACTTGTGCTTAAATATAGAGATTAATAATTTACAAGTCTTAATTATTGTTTTATATTAATCGTACATGGACATTTCATTATTCATGACATGATTTCATGGGGGAAACGAAACCATACGAATGACAATGTGTATTAGCTCTGAGACAAAGTACAAGAATTACACCATCCTCATCGTTATTTGGACCTGAACCTGCTTTGCTTCATCTTTTCGTCATCTATGTGCCAATGTAGTGATCTATTTATGATCCATGTAAAAGATTAAGACTGGAACCCATTACAAAAACAATGTATTCACACTTGTCAATACATCAGTTTTGTAATTGTCATTCATAATATTGATTGCAATTGGTGGACTTCGGTCTGGTTAGTCTGGAGATCGCAGATTCAATCACCATTTTTATTAAATTTTATTGAATTATGATTATTTGCTTTAAATCGTACTAATATAACCTTTATTCCTGCAGAAGCCATGAGGCTACTTAGAAATTATGATTAATTATGGTTTATCGTATTATTCATAAACCTGATCAAAATCTAAACGGATGGGAATTATATAGAGCCTGCATTGTATAGCAAAAATAAAATATGAGTAACAGTCTAGTGTAAATATAGGTCAAGATTTCCCTTTTTAATACCAGGAAACATGACGTCACTACCAATAAATTATACGTTGCTTTTACTATGTATGATCTCTAGCGCCGGTTACAGTAGGTCTGCTTTAGTCTTAGATAAACAATAAACTACCCAGATGCACAATTACGAAAATACGTCAACTAAAAAACCCGCACTACACATTCATATAATTATGTTAATAGTCAATTAAGCTTTATTTAGAAACTTAACAAACTTGCAATATCAAAACACTATAACACGAACCTAAAATAGATAAATGACCTTAAAAATTATATATTAAAACTAAACAATATATGTAATCAAACGAACTATCTTTGGGTAAGGTTCCGAAAATACCACTTTGAAACACTAAACTAATTCTTTGGCCGAGGTAGCTGTAAGATCTTCGATTGCTATTAACATAAAATTATTTAAATTTTGACCTTAACGCGTCACTGAAAGTTTACAAAACCAAAAGCAGGAGCACACTACTATGTCTTTAAGACATGTAGCGAGTTACGTAATTAGAATGAAAATTCTACCCAACCGACGAGATTTATAGGATTTGGCCGCGGACACTTTTTGAGTGTGATTTTGCATCTAAGGAGAATATTCGTGACACATCGCGTTTATCATAACAAATGATTGGCAGTTTACAGACCTAGACCGGAAAATGCTTTCTGAGTTAAGATTGAAATGTAATAAAAATGTTTGAACAATTTTTTTATTTCTTGGCGTTTATATTTGTAATTGCGGTTTTGTTATTTGAAATTTATATTTTTATGTAAAAAACTACATACCATTGACAAAATCGAATACCTGATGTTAACCAATTACATTTAAATTAGCTTGACCTTGTACCAATTTGCCTAACAAATTATACAATAACGGAATTGGATACTTTTTGTCTTAAATAAATTAACTAGCCCTATACGGGTAGGCTCGTGCCCCTCGGTGGGGACGTTTAATGAGCTGATGATGATGAAATTAACTAGATTACTATCCTTATTTCATGAGCAAACTAAAGTTTCGAATCTTATTCTTTCGAGCATCCCACAAATTATTAAATGAACTCTGTAAAGCAAAATCCCTCTGTACATTATGAAAAAAGTAAAAAAGAATGTAGTCATACGATAAAAAATAATAAATAAATAGAAATATATGGAGAAAATAAAAATATACTTTAGGTTACATAAAAATAGGGAACCTTAAAGCAGTTAAGACTGCCTGAACCAGCTTGAAGACAGTTAAAGTTAAATATAAATGAGATTGCTTCGCGTTTTTCGCAAACTCATAAAAAATTTCGTTTCCAGATACCGCTTGTACTAAATGAAGCGAAAACGAATAGGTAAAGCCCGAATTTCTTCACTTATCTTATTTTATGAGCAATCTTAATTTGTCTTTTTAATGATATTCAATATTGACATTTTACGAGTAATATTCAAATGGTGCAGTCGCAGACGTATACCTGACATTATTTTTATGTATTCATTTTAGTATTTTTGTTTGTACATCATACATCTTATAACCTTTGAAACTCTTAGATTTTATTTTGCATTAAACGTTTACTATCAGCTTAAAACCTGCCTCAAAGATATAATATGTAAAAGTCAATACTCACAATATAAGACCACCAACCATAGTGTGTGCTGCTGGTCGTGGAAGCATCGTTCCCTTAATAACGTGAAATAAGATTTGCAATGGAAAAGCTAGTTCATAAAACACTGGAAATTTAGAGAAAATATCTCTTCATTTGCAAAACGTTTACCTAGTTTTGCACACAAAAGACCTCTTGTTCATTGGAGTAAGATCCTATTGAATCCGAAATCGTCTTTCGAATTTAACGTTTACAATTTCTTTGAATAAAAAACGCAGCAGAGCAACTTACGCCACTTTTCTTAAGGAAAACGTAGAAATGAAGTCACGCTTGGTTAGCTAAATGAATTAATTCAGGGGAAGGGAAAAATGCTTGCTTTTATTCCATCAATAATTCCCGATTGTGAATGCTATTTTCAAGCTGCTCTCGCTTAGTATGATCTATGACACTGGTTTACTGACGTTTACTGAAATGGAGCGTTTAGATAAGAGCAATTCGCCCCGAGTCTGTATATGAGGTCTGGATCGGTCGCAATTTTAAGGATCAATTTCTAAGCTGAGACGTTTAAAGTGATTCCAATAAACTTTCATATATGTGAAGATTTGTCAATACCAATATATGTACATATTTTCCGAACTAAACAATATTGCAATATTTATCTGCTAAATAGTAAACAAGACTTCAGACCAGACATTTCGCTACGAATAAGACCTTTTCTTGAATAGTGAAGACAATAGCGCTGTAGGCTACAAATCAGAGGAACCGGGATGAAATAACGATGACAGGCGTTGTGATTAGTGCGGATAGCCGAGCACCGTAGCAACTGCAGCTCGGGCCGCTTCTAATTGTATAGAGCGTATAATCGATCGGAATCAGTCTTATAGCCGATAATAACTTAGAACGAACATTACAACTAAGTTCAAATCCCGCCATGTACTAATGTGTTTTCGAATTTTCGAAATTATATGTTCGTTATCCGACCCTCTTACGGTGAGAAAAACATCGCGAAGAAATTCAAAGGTTGTGCGTGAAGTCGTCCAACCGACCGCACTGGGCCCGTGTGGACGACTAAACACCCTTTACGGGTAGGCTTGTGCCCCTCGGTGGGGACGTTTGATGAGCTGATAACGATGATTACAACTAAAACTTCTGATTACAATTTAAAGCACAAGCAAAAGTCTTAATTATACAATTCAGAACCAAAGATACCAAATGACAATACTAATAATAGAATTTTTATTTACTCTGAAATACAATATAACGTTCGTTGATACAATGATTGTTTATCGCAATAAAAGGTACTATTATAAGCCTTTCTAAATATTAGGAACTTTTAAAAAATACGTTTTTAATATAACCAGAACTTGTGGTTTGATGCAAAATCTGATACTGTCATAAATTAATATGGTTAATAGGTTTATGGTCATTTTGAGGAAATATATATTAAAATATGTGCTAACTTTGAAGATGATGTTAATTATGTTGCCATAGTGTACTGTGTAATTTGTAAGCATATTTATTAACCCCGACCAGAGTAAAGTTCTAAATTGCTTTCAAAAGTGGATAAACTAATGTTACTATACGAGCGACAATAAACTTCACTCGTGGGAATCATCACAGCTGTACTACAGTACAAAAAATCGAATGGTGTCATAAAAACAGTCTAAAATAGTGTTGTTTATTTACACCAGTATTTATGTCTTTATTCTAATATGTATGTTCATTGAATTATACGATCTTAAGGTTTGTGTAAAGATTTCAGTTATATAACGTTAATAATATAAGAACTTATATTCCGTTCTACTACTTACAATCCCTTCGTCATCAATTCCGCAATGCTTATAGAGGAAAGCTCTTGCAATTGACTGACCCCGAACTAAACTACTTAGTAAAGGAATATCTACACTTGCTGTGAACGGTTTTCAAGCTTATGTTGAAAATACATGTTTCTATCTAGCCAATTCATATTCTAATAATTTAATTGAAATAAATATAATAAGATTTGATAATACCTCTTAAAGTTATTTAATTTAATATTTTTTAATGTATTATTTTGATTTGTATTAGTACTAATAAAGCCCTAAATTATGTTGTTACTAACCACAATGAGTCTATGTTACTCCAATGAATAAAGAAATTATTATCTAGTATCTCAGAGGAAAAAAAAGCTATGCTTGGGGTACGTGAAGAAAATGTCGTCGTAAAGGAAGTGTAATACAATGAAAACGAAAGTGGAGACCGAGTCTTGGTTAGAGTATCGCATTCCTAGCCGAAAGCCCTAAATGAAAAAGGGGTGGTAGTGAAGCAGAGGGTTGAGGTGAAATAAGGAGACCTTTGTATATATTAGCAGTGAATAGCGGTAGATTTAAGAAATGAGCCAGCCAATTATAGACAAAATGAAAAAAAATACCAATTTCGTGTATTCCTTTAATGATTTAGTTATTGTTAAGCTATCTGAAATATTGTTTTTAGTTTTAATAACTGTTTCTAGATGTCACTCAAGATTTTAAAAGAAGAGTATTATTGAGATTTTTTTTGTTTTTGTACTCCAAATTTGTCTAAAAAATTAACGGGTTTTTTATTTTTTAAATAACAACTAAATTATTAGGTGTATACTTTTTTATAATGCCTTAAGAACAACACAATGCTAGTCTTTGGTCAATATTTAGATATCGTTTAATGTTATCCCACATTCTCAAGAAATATCTTTAGCATAACTTCGAAAATAAATAATTGAAAATTTTGGACATGAATATTTATTGTCATGTGTAATTTTAATTTATATTTTATTCGTGATATACGTAAAAGCCCGTATGAATAATAATAAAGAACATTAACAAAAAACATGCTTGATTATCGTCATTGTTAGCCTATATCGTACGCTGCGGGAAACAGGCCTAACCACACAATTGGTCTTTTCGGGGGTTTTTCGGACAATCAGATATATAAATTTTCTATCAATCTCGGTTTAGACGAGTGTGTAGACTCGGTACTGAGTCGTCTATGGTGGCAGATATCGTCCGTTTAAATTAACGTTCTTTATAACAAAATATTTAATTTATCTATCAACATTATAATAAAGTTTCTCAATATTGTAAACAATTTTAGTAAAAATATATTTGTTCACTACTTAAGCTTAAGGTTGTCTTATTTTGCCCTCTTATATTAATTAGACCATGACATTTTAATGATAAATTTTATGATCTAGCGAATTCATGAAGTTTTCTATTGATTAGTGTTGACAAGCACAACATTCTAATTACTGATAATAATTATTACTTTCTTGATTTGTAATACTCATAATTTAAAATTATAATCATAATAATAAATTTATTTGTTTGGCAATTCATTAAGTACAATTTAGTGTGTATGGTTACGACCGCAATTGTTTTACAACTGTGTCGTAGCTATTAGCCCCAACTCTGGATATCAGAGGCTAAGCTCAGATCGCTGACTGCATAACAAAGTAACAACAATCAACTTATAATTATAAAAACAATAAATCAGCAAAAATATATTATTAGCTGTTTGTGGAGGAACGTAATGTGTGTGTGTGTGTGAAAAAGGAACATAACTTTTTCTTTTTATTATAAAAATAAAAAAAGTGGTACGTAACCAACCGTGTTTATCAGAGCCGCACCTATGGCTAAGTAACCATTCCCATGAAAGGACGCGTTAGTAAAGCGTTAAATTCAACCAAATGTGTGAGATACGCAATAAAGATAAGTGGTAGCACGAGTATATAAAAGATTTTTCGGTAAGGGCTCACTTTTCTTAAAACCTGTAATGCTTATGATAAAAGCATCTTGACTTAGTAGATATAATGTTTCGTCGCTAATAAGAAAAAATGGAAAATGCGAGCCAACTGCGCTCTATGTAAGAAAATAGACGGTAATAGAATTACCGTAGAATTGATATTTATTTTGTGAAATATATATTTAAACATGTACACTTGATTATGTTATAAATAAATATCACACATCACATTCACACAGCGCTATCTAGCACCATATTAAGAGAGGAGCTTGTAGTTAGAGTACTAAACAAGTGAGAAACATACTTATATACATTTTTTCTATAAATACTTACGTATATTTCTATTAATATTTACATATTATACATATAAAACATCCAGATCATTATAAACAGACATATTCATGTACACAAATGTTTGTTATGCCCGGGGATCGAAACTGGAACCCTCGGTGTAGTAGCCGACGTGTGATAGTGTTATTCCTGCAAAAACTTGGGGGCAATCAGAGAAAAAATTTTAGTCTTTAAAGGTTATCCAGCCTTAAAAACATTAAATAAATTTAAATTAAGAAGTAGGACGTCATCACTTAGGCATTAATCGTAAGAAATGGAAAATTCTCATTTGGGAGAATAGAAAAAGCTCATTACAGAGAATGGAATTAGCTCATTGGAGAGAATAGAAAAGGAATATTTGAAAGTGATTCTAAATATCATCCAATTTGTTCGGAAAAAAACATGCTATGATTAGATGAGACATCCTCGAGCCAACGGAAAAAAATCGTGTTTTTATGATGAAAATTTGTTTATCTTTTTTTTATTTACTTTGAGCCACAAACAGGTATACAATACACTAACAAAAAAATCTATATTTATTACTGATTATAAACCCAGCATTGCTGGCTACACATATAAGTGTTAAATCTTAGTGTTTCATCGTTAAATCTTGGTGAAACACATCTAAACATCATGTTTCATTTCTACAAACATGTTATGATTGTAGAAATGAAACAAGTTCGGAAACTTATGCTTAGTAAACTTAGATAAACAATAAACTAACTGTTTATCTAAGTTAGTAAACCATAGTGTGTTTACCGCCTGCTCAGCGTGGTGACTACGGGCATTTACCCCCATGAGTAGCGCCAACCAGAATCGGCCCCCAGTTCCCGGCAGCCCCACTATTCCCGACCACGGCAGCGGTCGCGGTCACGGTGGGGCGGGGGGTGCGAAGAATCCCCGGGTTACGAAAGGCTGCCTCAAAAAACTGACATTGGCTACGTATAATGGACGCACGATACGGCTGGACCATCACCTCTCCGAATTGGAAGAAGAGCTAAGTCATATTAACTGGAGCACACTGGGGTTATCTGAAATCCGAAGAGAGAGGGAGGACACGATGACCCTGGACTCCGGACACTTGCTCTACTTCCGAGAAGGTGATAGGGTTTCCCAGGGGGTGTCGGTTTTCTCGTTCACAAGTCCCTTGTCAGCAACGTTGTGGAAATCAGTAGTGTGTCGAACCGGGTAGCGTACCTTGTACTTAAACTCACCGACAGGTACTCCCTGAAGGTGGTACAGGTATATGCGCCGACCTCGTCACACTCTGACGAAGAGGTTGAAGCCGTGTATGAGGATATCTCCAGAGCCATACATGGCACAACTTCGACCTTCTACAATGTTGTTATGGGGGACTTCAACGCTAAAGTGGGAGTACAAGAACGCGGCGAATCGAAAATCGGACTTCATGGATTGGGGCGCAGGAATCACAGGTGGCAGATCCTAGTCAACTTCCTCGAAATGGAGGGGCTCTTCTTGATGAATTCTTTCTTTAAGAAGAAGCCTCAGAGAAGATGGACCTGGCAGAGCCCGAACACTGTGACAAGGAACGAGATAGATTTTATTATGGCGGATAAGCGACATATATTTAAAGATGTCTCAGTGGTCAACAGGTTTAAAACCGGTAGTGATCACCGACTTGTCCGAGGCACTTTGAATATATGTTTTCAGCCGAACGGTCTCGCTTAATAAAATCTACTCTCAGACCTACGCCGCTCCAAATACACTATGGGTCCGAACAGTTCCAATTGGAACTTCAAAATCGATTCGACTCGCTGGAAACCACTGGCGACGTGGACGAGATAACCGACAACGTGGTGAAGGCGGTGTGTACACTGGGTCGCAGGCATTTCCCGCCGATGAAACTTTCTCCCGAAACCCTGGATTTGATGAGGCTGAGACGCGAGATGCCATCTGCTGCTGTTGCTTCGCCGGAATATCAGGCTCTCTCCAAGCGGATACGAAAACTCGTTCGCAGGGACCTCCGCTGTTTCAATACAAGGTTCATTAAGGACCTTATTGACGAACAGGGGCCCAAAGTTTTCCAAAAACCACTTGGGAGAGCCATCTGGTTAAGCTTAAGACAGCAGATGGGCAATTCTGCGACTCGCCCACAGATCCTGGAAGAGGTTGAGAAATTCTATGGACGACTGTATTCATCGAGCGCTCATCAGCCACAGACCGAGGACACCGAAGATCCACGTGCCCCACTAAGGCGCCATTATACGCAGGATATCCCGGATTGACGTTAGCGAGATTAGTGCAGCACTGGAGCAACTTAGGAATGGGAGGCCCCGGGGATGACGGTATTACGACAGAGCTCCTAAAAGCCGGTGGACACCCGTCCTTAGGGCATTAGTTGAGCTCTTTAATGCCGTCATCCACCAGGAACTACACCAGAGGCGTGGTCCAGAAGCTGTCGTCTTATTCTTCAAGAAGGGTGATAAAACTCTCTTGAAGAATTATAGACCGATAGCGCTTCTGAGCCACGTCTATAAGTTGTTTTCCAGAGTTGTAGCGAACCGTCTCGCCATAAGACGACGAATTCCAACCACCGGAGCAGGCTGGGTTTCGAAAAAGCACCGTGCACCACATCCATACTGTTCGGCAGCTTATACAAAAGACCGAAGAGTATAACCAGCCGCTGTGTATGGCATTTGTGGACTACGAGAAAGCCTTCGACTCCATCGAAACCTGGGCTGTTCTGGAGGCTCTGCAGCGATGCGGTATCGACTGGCGATATATCGAGGTGATGAAGTGTCTCTCCAACGCAGCGACAAGGACCAGCGGACAAGACCCATCCAATTGCGTCGTGGTGTGAGACAGGGGGATGTTATATCCCCGAAACTGTTCAAACGCATTGGAGGATGTCTTCAAGACCCTGGACTGGTCTGAACGAGGCGTCAACGTCAATGGAGAGTATATTTCTCATCTCGTTTTGCTGACGATATCGTCATCGTGGCAGAGTCATCGGAAGAGCTTGCAGAGATGCTGAACAGCCTAAATGAATCCTCCCGACGAGTTGGGCTTGGCATGAATATGGACAAGACGAAAGCCATGTTCAATGACCATGTCTTGCCACAACCGATATGCGTCGATGGCATCCTTCTCGAGTTGTGCAAGAATACGTTACTTGGGCCAAACCATCCAACTTGGCCGGCACAATTTCGAGAGGGAGCTAGTAGGAGGATTCAGTTGGGCTGGGCGGCATTCGGCAAGTTACGTCAGTCTTCACGTCGAAATTCCGCAATGCTTAAAGACAAAAGTCTTTGAGCAATGCGTCCTACCCGTACTTACATACGCAGCTGAGACATGGACACTGACTGCGGGATTGGTTCACAAGTTCAAAGTCACTCAACGCGCAATGGAGCGAGCTATGCTCGGGGTCTCTCTTAGGGATAAGATCAGAAATGATTTAATCCGTAAGAGAACTAAAGTTACCGACATAGCCCGCCGGATCAGCAAGTTGAAGTGGCAGTGGGCTGGTCACGTATGTCGCAGAACCGATGGCCGTTGGAGCAGACGAGTTCTGGAGTGGAGACCGCGTCTCGGCAAGCGTAGCGTAGGACGCCCTCCGGCCCGATGGACCGACGACTTGCGAAAGGGCGCTGGTGGAGGCTGGATGAGGAAAGCGGAGGACCGGGATATCTGGCGCGAAATGGGGGAGACACATGTCCAGCAGTGGACTGCGATAGGTTGAATAGGAATCTCTTATATATTAAGGTTGTACAACAGCAATAAAATTGTATTTTCATAATTAATACCCAACATGACACAAATATATTTACATAAATATCCATATAATAAAAGTATTTTTGTGCTCGATATAAGTGCGACACTTCATTAAAAGCAACAAATAAATAAATTGAGGGTGGTAAATAATAGATGTGACTCTTGTTTATGACTTATTGAAGCAACGAAAGTAATGCGAGTCTATCGTTCAACGGAGTAACTTATGCCCAACATAGCTTACCACGGTTTTCAAAATGACATTTTAAAACATATTTTATTTGGTAAAAACTGTAGTATCTTTGGGTCTCAGTACAATACAGTACTTCAGTACAGTACAGTTTTACACATAATACACATAGTTTTATAAAACAGGTTAGTATTATAACCAGTAATAAAACTATATCAGGTAAGCAATATAATAGGAATGTGTCAAAACGTCTGTTCTATAAGGGCAGTATACTCTTATTCGCCTTCGTTTGACGTCAATTCGATAACCAATATGTCAACGTGTATTTATACCAATACCACCAGAAACTCATCTTGACAGAAGTTGTTACAAAATATTACGAAGTTGTCTTGCAAACGGTATTGTATTCTGTTACTTACAAAGAAAATTAGAAATATTAAGATACATATTATTTTTATATAGATGTAAAAAGTATCATTTTATTTTTAAATCATAATAAGGTTCATTTATTAAGCTTAGTTTCTAAAAGTAAGCAGTGTTGATCTCGGGATGTATAATTTCCTGATACATACATTTTTGAGAACTGAACCAACCACGTTTGATCATGCAGCACTTGCGTATAGATCAATTCTGTTTCGGTTAAAAATCATTTCAAACGATAATTAAAACTAACGGGGCCTTTTCTAGAAAACTGGAAATAAATGAATATTGTTTGGCATTTATTTGACTCAGTACGATACGGGCCCGATTAACTTCATGACCTCAAACCAATTTACAAACCACCTCATTAAATAACGTAGTGACCTGCCTAAGCCCACACTACCAGCATCCAAACAGCAGCACCTATGTTCCGAGTCCCTTCACGCATTAAGGGATGTCGAGTTATAAAAGAAATGGCTGGTATGACAAAATATATTATCGTTAAACCCCTTTTTAGAGGAGGTTCATGCATTCGGTCGTAGCCGATAAGGGTCAATACGGTTTGTAATAAAGCTTCCCATTAAATTAATTGTCGTAGAAATTAATTAAAAGTTTTCTCATATAACACTATAGCCAGAAGGAATAAAGTCTATTAGAGTAACTAAATACTAAAGAAAGTTTTTAATTACAATCACTAGTGAGAAACAAAATTCTTTTGTAAATATCTTCTATAACTTATTTTAAAATACTTACTTTCATATCAAGAGATTTTCTACAAGGACTGAAATTATAAACCAACATTATCCTCTTCATATACAAATATGATAAGTATTCAGCTTGTTAATACTGTATTCATTATGTCACTTACACATGTTGGCGAGACACGTCATTGTGTATTATTACAAATTAATAGGTTCTTTCAACAGTTCTTACTAGTCGAAAGCAAGATTTGAGCCAGACTAGTTCCTTTTTTCGTTTCTTCTTTATGTTATAAGTGATTGGGACGGTAAGTGCGCTCACCGATGGTGATACGCCTGACGATCACAGAAGCATAGTTAAAGAAAAATAATAACAATAAGTTAGTAAGATTTCTTAATTTCCGTCAACACTGCCCTGCACATAATATATCGCTGCCAAAAAATTAGTGCCGTCAAGATCTAAGCTGAATTTATTATGCCAGATGTCATGGATCGGAGGTCATGGATTCTAATCATAAGTACTTGTGCGCAAGGTAAAAAAGTGTCATAATTAGTTTTTTTCTGGTATATTAACCATAATTCCTCGTCTTAGCAGGCACACTTCTGTTACCGGTTCTTACAACAGTCATATAAAACTACCCAAGCTTTACTGTAAATGATCATCGATATCACAACACCACCCATTGGGTAAATAGCGAAAATCCGATGAAAACAAATAAATAAACTTGCGAGTAACAATCGACAAAAACTCCAGGCCAGCAGAATAAAAACAAAAGTAAATGTATCCAATACAGCTCAGCGTTAAGTTGATTGGAACAGACGACGGCATCACTGACTACATAAATTTAGGGGCATAAAAACAGGTGGTTTTACGGCTTGTGCGCGTCCGGCCACATAAAACAAGCGCCGGTACATTTGCAGGCGCACTGCGCTGTGGTCGCATATCTGTCCGGTGAATGTAGGCCGGTGATTGCAGTGAACTCTGGTACCAATATAGTTTAGGTCAACATTTCATGTTGTGGTTTTCCATTTTCAAAATCCTTTAACTGTAGTTCTATATTTTTTGTCTACGTTCAAATTTGACAGCCAGGAATACAATCACAATGGAAGATCTCTTGTTTGTATACTTTGAAACATCTCTCGCGTTCAAAGGATAATATTTGCAGCATTGCTATTTAACAACAGTTCCTATACACAACAAGAGGACCATGTTAAGATGGTAGGATTCATAGATATTGTAACGGTTATAAATACTGTACATCATTGTAAATAAATGTATTTCCTAACCACACCCATTAATAAATAAGTGCACATAAATTACACACTCACTAGCCCTGCATGAAGTACGACCTAACTAGTCCTAGCGCACATGGCACGGTCACTAGAAATTCACCACCAATCCCTTTTGATTTTTTGCTAACCAGTAAGAAATTGCTAACCAAAGATAATATTTTATAAAGAATCCTATCCCCTACTTGTCCCATACCCTAAATAGAATACAACAGTGCTAAAAGCATAGCCGACATTGGCGAGAACAAGATATTATTCGACAAATTCAAATAAAATTCCGTAAACTATCAGGATAGGAAATTTATTTACTTCTTCACTTTTTAGTTCAAATACCACTCGCTTCACTGTAAATCACTGGATAACGATTGTTTCCAACAATTACAAAACACCAGTTCTGACCTGATGATGGCATTCTATTAACATAACTATCTAATCTGGGAATTATTTCACTATTACTGTATTTGGTGCACTGTTTCTCTTTAGGCACGTAGCGTCATAATAACCACTCTACTTAAAATATTGTTCAACATATAACTAAAACAGCTGAGAACAGCTGAACGAATTATGAATGGATTATAAAAAAGACAATATTTTGAAAAATAAGGGAGCAATGTAGGGATGACATGTAATTGATGAAAGAAAAAGAAAGGAGCATAATAATAGAACATGCCGCATAGTATTAAATTAATTAAAATAATATTTGGTTTATTTAAAAATAATAATAATTTCTGTGTATAACTATATCACTGTATTGCTGATATTGATATTTTATACTTTTAGCATACGGTATATGTAATGTGAAATTCTAGTTTTTACGTATGTAGGAACCCATTAGGAATTCCACGATCCGCGCGACAGTTTGAATTGTAAATGAGGACTTATAGGTTATACAAATTCCGAATTAATGGAATATCAACTACATTCCAACTGAAATGATATACTCCTTAAAGATATATCTGTAAATGTACGTTAGGTATATGTTTTGTCTACACGGTGAATATTACTTGGAAATGATTTGACTTTGACATGAGTGGTTGAAATACTGGATTTAGGGTCTACTCTATGATAATGACCAAGTTTGGAACGCGGGTTTAGAATCAGTACCTATAAAAGGTTAGTTTTAATAAAGCAGCGCTGACTGTTCTTTTCTGTATTTTGAAGCGTTACCCGTCAAGCAACTGTGGCAGTGGTGAGTCAGTGAATCGTTAAAAAAAAAGTATATACCTACGTATGTTATTGAGTGAACGGGTGGCTTTTTAATATCATTTAATAAAACGGATATCTCCTGATACTGATAGTTATGACAAATGCAATATTAAAGGAAACCAATAACCTTAGATAATTATTTTGGGTCCACATCATCACTTGTTTTTGTCATCATCACTCGCCTGCCTACCAAGGAGATAAATAATAGCCGTTTGATTCATGCACTGTCTAATAGGGTGGTGTTTACCCGTGTACCTGCATGGTTGGCTTCCAATCTCTTTATATCCATGCCGTTTAGAAAGGCTGTGACCTGCAGTGATATGATAATTATGTACTGGTTGATAATAAAATGATTGAATTACGGGTTTTATTTGCCAATAAATCTTTAACCCTGGATGTAAACTATTTCTAAATATATATCGCCATTCTTAAATTCTGTGACACATGATACAAAGCCTGAACGAAAAGTCGATGCGTCATACGCGTATCCGTATGTAACCGAGCATTCATCAAAAACACCCTGACACAAACCAATCAATCGAGCGTACACGAAGCGAGTTTTAAAATAACTTTAGGACTTTTTTATCCATTCAGCAACGGCTAGTCTTGTTCATAGATTGATGTCGAAAATGCTAGCTTCAATATTTTCAGTGATGGACGTATCTTTGCACTGTACTACACTAAGCTGTCAATCTCCTCATAGTTAATCGTGTAGAAAAGCTGTGCTCTGCGTTGAAACGTTATCGCAATGAACAGACAAACTAAAACTGCCTACGAACCTGCGAACGTCTTCGAAGAAATTCAAAGGTTGTGCATGAAGTCGACAAATCTGCACTCGACCCACGTGGACGACTACAGCCTTTACGTATACACCCTATACGGGTGGGCTTATGCCTCTCCGTGGGAACGTATAATAAGCTGATGATGATGATACATCTTTTATATGACACAATAAGGTTACAATCAACTCATTTAAGAGAGCTTAGAAACTTAAAAAAAACATGTAATTAAAACGTTTCATTTATAACTTCATATTGTTTAATATATAATCATAATTTAATATTGTGATTGTCAACATCAATAATATATCAATGAACCAAAATATTAAAAATATGCAATTAGGTTTTTCAACCCATATTAGGTACCGTTTAAAAATTTATTTGAACAGAAATGAAATAAATATACATTAGCTTCACCAAACCAACTATATATTTATTACTGGTAGATTTGCTGCTCACGGATAATAAAGCTATGCTTGGTCTGTCTTAGAGGTAGAATACAGTGTTAATTATAGCCCAAAGCTAAGCTTATTTCTCCCCAACTAATTAGGCTGGCTAGATCCAGCTGATCCCACCGCTTTATCAAGTAGCCTATCTTACTGTTAGACTGCATTTAGTATATTTTAATTTAGAATAAACCTCCAAGAGGATTCAGTATCATTAATAAACCAATAAAAGTCTTCTCCAGATCGATTTTAACTTCTGTTATATTTCTATTCAACTATCGCAGTCCACTGCTGGACATAGGTCTCCCCCATTTTGCGCCAGATACGGGATATCTATCGCCTGCTTTTCTCATTGAGCCTTCACCAGCGACTTTTATAAGTCGTCGGTCCATCGGGCCGGAGGGCGTCCTACACTACGCTTGCTGGACGCGATCTCCACTTCAGAACTGGTCTGCTCCAACGACCATCACAGAACCGTATATCACTGTTATGTTTGAGCCAATTTAATTGCATTTAGAATAAGTTGTATAATACCGTAGTGTATGTACTCTGGCAGAAATGTAAATCGTCTTCTAACCCTTTATCAAGTTTTAATAACAACGCCAATAGTACCCAGACATATGCAGACCCCAGTCTAAGCTCATCTAACCACCTCTCACCTTGATAATCTCCTCCTTTATTATATACCTCAAAATCTGGCGAACTGCTAACAAACATTGAACCATTAAAGCGGGTACTGGTCCAAATCTTCTTTTACATTGGGTAGATCTAGTTCAGAAACAGACGAGTACGTCAAATTTATTTGAATGCGTACAATATTTCATAGATTGGCTAATGATAGTGATACAATCACTACCATCTCTCATGCATAACTATAGAAAAATGAGAATTGTTTCACGCTGGCGAGGCGTGGTATTACTTCGTGCAACCGGGTGATTTCTCCAGCCAAAGCATGACTCATTTAAACATTAAGAATGTAAAACTTGGTCCAGACCCAGTAAGGTAGGTAGCTCATCACCAGGCGTTTAATAATATTGACATCTGGCATGGTCTGTGCAGTCATCAATATAATAACTAATTTACAGTTACGGATTATAAATTGTTTCAAGGTATTGTACTGTGAGGATTCAAGGACTCCCAGTTTCCGTAGCCGAGTAATACCCCTGGTTTGATCATTTATTCCCAAATTATAACAATTCATTGCAAATTCTATGCACATAAATCACGTTATAATATAAATTGAATAAAAAGTATATTTACTAGCACGCAACAAATATTGGAGTGTATTGTACGCGATATCACACACAGTATATAACATCATAATATAATTATTTTTTGCATTTGCATTATCAATCATTTAATTGAGGATCAGTTATTGTCTGTACTTGAATGATACTTAAACATTAATACATCTGTTGTACATAGCAATTAATAATTAAAAGGTCCGGCGATAATAACTGACCAAAATACTAGTCGTATTACACTTTACACGCAGTAAAATATTTACGTTGCGCGTTAATATGTAAATGGTACACTAACTTTCCACATTAACTTAATAGCGGCTCTCTTGGCGATCTCACCTAAATAGGAGGACACAATTTAACAGGGCAAAATGTGAATGTACACGGTTTACAAATTAAAAGCGGTCGTTTAAAGGTACTTCAATGGCAATCTAATTATTTATATTAATAGTAACTTGTAATAGTGAATTGTTCTTTTACTATTACAAGTCCCTTGTTCAATTGTACTTTTAAATGTTTAAATCGAACTAAAATTCTTACCATCAACATGAATCCTAATGTATATGGGTCTTTATAGGGATGATTAATCGTCATGATTTCAGCTACAAGATGTCTATCAGTAGACTGCTGAAAGCTAGCAACCCCTGTTATTATTATGCATTCTGAAAAATCAAAACTAATCAGCATGCAGCGACTCCCACACCTCTTAGATCTACTGTCCTTTTTTTTGGGTGTCAATCTGATACTACTTTATTCAAGATCCTTTGGGCACTACCAGGGTCGGTTCGTTCAACTACGTGATCTGAACGCTGCCAACTCTGATGAAATCGGCAGATATGTTTACGAAAGTAAATTTGAACACCTGAGACACACACCTTATTATTTATGGGATGCAAATATCGTCGGTCTTGTTTCTCACATTAAAGCTTGCCATCGGTCTCTCAAATTAGGGTAGGTACTACAGTCTCGCC